>FIZU01014899.1:0-11763 GCA_900064475.1 Pseudococcus longispinus | reverse complement strand
GAATGACAAAGTCGATAATTAGTCGGAAAATTTCTCATTAAAAATAAATTTTAGTCGGCAAATTTCTCATTAAAAAAATATATTAGTCGGCAAATTTATCCTTCAACCCCCCCTGATTTTTGATCAAGTTTCGTCTCTGCCTACTCCTCGTTGCCTATATAAAGCTCCGTCGCCGTAGCGACGAGCGCATTTTAAACTCAAGCTCACGGAGTGTAAGTTCAACGTGAAAGAATATACGATTCAACTCATTTGGGTATTTTCATTCACAATATGCCACAGCCCTGCTGAGTGTGTGTTTGTTTTATGGAGAAGATTAATCCCAATCATCACCACCTCATCAGCTCTCTTCCAAGGGGTTGAAAAGTTGCAGATCGCTGAAAAGTTGAGATTTTTGGAGGACAAAAAAATGAAATACCCTTCGCTTGGTACCAAAACTGGATCTAAAAGGGACCTATTGACGCAAAAATATTATTTCAAAAAAAATTGAAAATTTTTCTTTGCAATCTTGCCAGCTTCCGATTTTCATAAGAAATCAAAATTTTCTTCATTTTCCCTGATAAAATCTATTTCAGCAAAAATCGAAAGTTGGCAAGACTGCAATGAAAATTTTTTAATTTTTTATCGAAATAATTTTTCTGCACCAATAGGAGCCTTTTAGGTCCGATTTTGGTACCCATCAGAGCGTACTTCATTTTTTTGTAACTCAAAAATTTCAATTTTTCAGCGATCTGCAACTTTTCAACCCCCTGTTAGAGGACAATGAGTGGTATTTAATGCCAAAAGTGTCAAAAACCAGTGTTTTTTCCAAAAGTAGTCCCACTTCAAACACCCCCAGCTCCTCTCCCTTTAAAAGGGGTCTAAAATTTCAAATGGCGCATCTTCAACTCAAAATGAACCACCTATTTGTATTTGATCAAAATCAGAGGTATGTTTTTTTCCCACTTCGACATATTACGCGAACTAACAATGAAATATTTTTCAAAAATTTGAAAACAGTTTAAGTATGTAAATTTTATCCAGCAGTTTTCTCTCAGGTATCTAAAAGTTGAAAACCAAATCAGAAAAATAATTATACCTACTCGTACGATGGTTTAGATAATTTCTTATCAAAATCAAGAGTTGGTAAAACCTTGATCAGATTTTCTAACCACTCTTCGAAAAATCTTTCGATTAATTCAGAAAATTTTCAGTTTTTTTTTTTTAGAAATAATTCGTTCCTGGGTTAGAACACATGACGCCTATAATTAAGCAAATTCTGTGTGAGAAGAATCCAAATTGAAAGATTTTTTCGATATGGTATTCGCCTTCTTTTTCATCTCTCTATATTCGACGAATAGAAGAATTACGACCCTAAAGTATATAACTCGCGTGTACCACGAGCACCATATGCTTCATCAGCAGAAATTTCTTCTCAATACCTTCACTTCCTCTCTCTCTCGAGCAAAATAAAAGACTCGAATTGTTGAAGGGGTTAGGGGGGTTTAAAAAGGAGCTGTCGTTTACTCGACTACACACTCTGGAAGAAATATATTAGGCGACGTCGAAAAGGAACACCATCGCCGGCGTTGGCTGCACTGGCAGCGAAGGCAGCAAGACGACCAGAATGCAGGATCACGGCGAGGGTTGGAGGCAGGTGAAGGTAGTAACGAACGAAGAAAGCGTCGCGTTCGCCAAGAAAATAGGTGCGAGAAGAGGCAGAAGTATATAGCGCGAAGAGAAGAAGAAGAAAGGACGAATTCATTAGAAGCTTTTCCCATAAAGGTTATAAATTGAGCACTATTATTTTCCGTAGGAATGTGACGGGAATGCTGATGACGGAAAAGGCATTCCATTATTGTGTGTTGAAAGTAATGAGTCGCTCTGTTTGACTGACTTGAAAGAAACTGGGAGTGGCGTTCATTACAAATGAAAGATGAGGTTATAAGTTGTGAGAAAAGGGTTTTTGTAGCGTGGCACTCTATTAACGACCTTTTTGTATCGACTCGAGACTATACGTATATATTATATACGCGATACGAGCGCACCAACCGTGTACCTACCTACGTATATTCCAGAAGTCGGTCTTCTGTCTTACTCGCCGTGCAAAAGACAATACGTAAGACGGAGACCGAGCCGACGTGTACGACCGCGCACACAGATAGAGATGACGATGATGAAGAAGGAGCCAAATGCACGCCATACCTTCTTCTCCGGCCCGTCTATCTTAATCGCTCGAAAATGATTAAACTTCGAAATGAATTTGCAAACTTTACCATACTATATATACTTTTATACGCGGTAACAAAATGCCTCCTCTGCGTTTTCCTCTTCACCTCCGTCACTCTGTCTCTTTCTGAAGCAAGTTTTCTTTCGAATAAATAAGGCCTAGTCGAGTCGAAATGCTGGTATACCATTCGATGAAATATTCACTCGTCTAAAAATCGACGAATTTCAATATTCCTAAGGAATTTGTCAAATAACATTTTCTTTGTTTTAATTCTCTACCAATTTCGAAAAATCTCCCCAACGAGATGTTTTTTTTAAAGAATTCGGTAGTTCCAGTAATCCATGAACTGAATAGAGACAAGAAAAGGGACAGGGGTGACATTTTATTCATAAAAAATTCAGAAATAAGTTTGGGCAGGTTATTTTTTTCAAGTTATCAAGTAGCAAACGATGCTAGGTATATCTGAAAAGAGTTTTCACCATCTGTTGTGTTGCTAAATCAGAGTTATGGAGTCAACTTCGTTAGAACCTTCGCGGGAATAGCTCTTTCAAATTCATCTTTGAGTGCCGTTTATACCTATATCTACCTCAAGCGTCTGAAACGTATTTTCAGGCATTTTTAAAACTTATTGATGTATGATAATAACTGAAATAAAACTAAAAAATGAAAAAAAAACGATCTTATTCAACACGAGTCTTCTCCGAAAATGTAATGGAGAAATCTGCGTTCAAACAATCTGACTATGACGAAATTGCCTACAACAATGTAGATGTTGAAGAAGTCCACACAATCAATTTCAAAGAAGAACGCAGGCGACTCCTGATTATAAAAAACAAACAGCAATTGAAACTTCCAATATTCTAGGCAAAAATAGGAAAAAGTGTTGAAATTCCAAAAACTATTTTTCAACTTGACCAATTGATGAAGGATGTCCAATGCCTTAGAAAAACGAAATTTTCACGCTATCGTTTTACAATTTTCAGACTCTTTTCTCAATGCCTCAACTGTCAAAAAAAACTGTAAAAAAAGATTGATCTCAGTATACGCCATTTCGACAATTTACATCTACCTAAGTAAATTCAAGCTATAGATATAAAACTAATTCTCACTGAACGTTGGACGTTCCCACAGAAGGATAAAGGCTGAGAATTAAATCGTCTTTCAAGCTACGAAGGTAATATCGCAGGACAGCAGGAAACTAGAGCAGTAAAGCGACCAAAAAATTACCATAACACGTTAACTATTGGACTGGTCAGTCAGGTAAACACGTACATAAATTACTTATAAAATACGTCCGGCTTAGAAAGGGGAAATGACCGTTCGCATGGAACGAAAATATCGAGGGTGACGAAGTCGGAAATATTAGTCGATGGAAATACACAATGTCTTTGGTATGGTATCAATACGTAGAATCCATAATAGTAACTCGTAAAATGATTTTTTGTCGTTTTTGAACCTAATACTGCATCCATGATCTCGAGTATTTTCGAAGTTTAATCAAGAAGATATATTCTATCCAGTTCGACTGTATACAACACATGCCTTCATGAAATTGTAAGTTACTTTTTTTCCATAATTATTAGATCTAAATTTACTTGTGAAGGGAGGGGAGGTGCCCAAATATAGGTGATCCTGCCAAATTCCTACCTCATAAAAATTTTCCGGTTTCGGTTTCCGTAGATAATCGCGCGGACCATGGTGAAGGCAGAAGTGGAAGAAGAAAGAGCTACGGCGTCTGTTCTTCTCATCTCGAGGATAACTTTGCATCATGCCCTTTACAGGGAAAGACATGAAATAGAAAAATATCAATTAGAATAATTATCTTTGTTTTAAATACAGCGAACATTTTTTTCCTGTTTGTGTATTTTAATTGCGTTTATCAGCTGAGCTTCGTCCAGTGCTCATTTCAATTGTATTATTTTTGTATACCATGCTACGAGTATAATTATTTAGGCAAATGAAAATCTTAATATCTAGATATATTTGTTATTTAAAACGTTTGTTTGTTACAGCACTGTATGTCTGAATCAATGAAAATATCCGAAGGAACCAATTTCCTTGAATATTCTCCAAGGAGAATACAAAGCATACCTTGATATTCATCAACTTACGTTACACTCATAACGTCGTGGATTGAATCTTCTTTTAGGGAAGAAAAATTTCTACTGTGACGGATTTTTGAGGAATCTCATTTCATTGTTACAAAAGTTCAAAGAGTCGGACACAATGTTATCATGTCTCGTGAATATCTTAAAGTTAAATTTTGAAAAAATTAAAATCTTTTCAAGTTCAAAAGCCAACCGACCCTTTATAGAATTTTTTTAAATCGGGAGAGTCAGAATTTCTGAAATTTTTCAATATTAAAAAGTCTAAAATATCTTGACAAAATATCTGAAGAGTCAGCGTGATCTCTGAAATTTGCCAAGTTTAAAAAATATGCTTGACAAAAAGTCTGAAAGTTACATTAATTCCTAAAATGTTCCAAATCCATAAAGTCTAAGGCGTTTGTCTGAAAAAATGTCTAAAAATCAGCATGATTTCTGAAATTTTCCAAATTCAAAAAGTCAGTGAAAATCTCAAAATTTGTCCAAGTACAAAAAAGTCTGAGAAAATGTTTAAAAGTCAACTTAACGGAAATTCGTGTCGTTTTTTGCAGGGTTGACTTGTTTTTTTTTTTCAATTTCCTCAGCCAAAAAAGTCAGTCGAAAAAACAAATTTTTCAATTTTTTCAAGCTCAAAAAATCATCTTGTAACAAAATTTTGTGACTGAATGCTGTGAAAAATCAAGTTTAAGTACAAAAAAATTTGTTCACAAAAATATAAAAAATTAGAATCTGTAAAAAATTTTTAGGTCCCCAAAGTCATCATAGTGAAACAAATCTAAAATGATATTTCGTGATGAATTTTTGTCATACCTTTCCAAATTTTTAAGATGATCTTCAGTAATAAGATATATCTACTTATACAGAATCTATACAGAATCTCTAAAAAAATTTTAAGCGCAAAAAGTCATTCAGGATAACAAAATTTCGTGACGGATTTTCTTGGCGCCCAAATTCTCAAGATGGCCCTCAACCATAAGACATATCTTCATGTCAAAAAATAGGGGAAATATAGGACAAGACGAAATTCAATGGAACTTTCAATTCTGAATAAAAAGGAAAACGATCATTTCAGAATTGAAACCATCAAGATAAAATTTAAAAATAATAAAAATGGGGTGGGCTTAATAAAATACAAAAAATGGAATTGGAAAGGCCACGTGGCATACTGAACGACAATAGATGGACCAATAAAGTAATGTTTTAGTTCAATTGGGGAACAACAAGATAGAGAGATTAGATGGAGGAATGATTTGGAAAACTGCTTAAGCATAGCCAATACCAAAATATTGCCCAAAACACCCGCCCGAATGAAGCAAGTTGAGGGAGACTTTCGTCTGTATGTAGGACCACGAGTGTGCATTCTAAGTAAGCACTTGTAATAAAAGCTTTATGATTTTATTTTATTTTTCACACCTATTGGTGATCTGTACATATACTTATCACCGAAATACAAACACAGATATCAATGCAATCTAAAAGAAAAGTGTTTTTTATTCAAATTCTGGTCACCGACCAGAGAATTCTTCAGTCAAAATATTAATACCATTGAGAGTGAAATGGTTTACCAGGCAAAAAATCAGCCCATAGAATACACCTGATGACGCTGAAATCTATTTTCATCACTTTGTCAACACAAATTGTTCCTTTATTCTTTTTTATTATACTCCTGGCGCAGAATTCCAGAGTGTAAAAACAAAGCAATTCGATATCAAACAAGTTAAACAGGTTGAAAGAAACGAAAGTCATCATGTCAACATCTCTTTCCGCATCCCCAGTGAGAAAAATTCAAACGATAGCGACTTATTTTCAATATCTTTAGTTCCTATTCGTAGGAACGACGAATGGTGAAAATGCAGAAGAAATGGTAATGCGAATTTGATACCATGCTCCATATGGTATTACTGCCTTATAAGGATACGGTTTCAAAAAGAAATCAAACCAAATGCAGGTACAAATATTTTTCGTCCAAATTCTGGTCACCACGCAGCCAAAATATTAATACCATTGAAAGTGAAATATTTTACCACAAAACCAACTCAGCAGAACACACCTGAAGAGGCTGAAATTAATTTTTCTCTCTTTGCGAACTCAAACTGTTACATTATTGTTTTATTATGCTCCTGGCGCAGAACTCCAGGACGTAAAAAAAAACAATTGTTCCCGAAAGGATCGATATGAAAAAACTGAGTCATATGAGTCATAAGGTAAGTTCTTCGATCCGCATCCCCACTAAAAAAAAAAAATCAAAAGATAACTTATTTTCAATATTTTTAGTATCAATCGTGTGAAAGTGAAATATTTCACTATAAAGTCGGTTTTATTATACTCCTGGCGCAAAACCCCAAGACATGAAAAAAAAACCAGAAGAACACTTTTGGAGGTTCAAAGAAAGCTGACTCATAAGCTAAGTTCTTCGTTCCGCATCCCCACTAAAAATAATTCAAAAGATAACTTATTTTCAATATCTTTAGTACCTATATTACTGCCTCGTGAGGATACTGGTTTAAAAAGAACCCAAAACCAGAGTCCTCGAGGTACATGAAATGCGAATAAATTGATTTTTGAAACAATATGAAAAATCGTACAATCGAATAACCAACCATCCATAACACTCTCGTTACAAACTCCTGAAAAATTCGACGAAATCTAGCAATTACAACATTTCGACAACGATGGCAGCACGGAAGGAGAACACCGGCAACATCGGTGGCTTGGCATGGCGTTAGAAGAAATATACGTAATACTCATACACACAGAACGTATCTGCGATACAGGAGAAGAGTAATATGGTACGTAGCTGTAGCGGCAGCGCAAGAAGAAGAAGAAGAAAACTTTGTAAGCAGAAAGCAGATGTTGCCTTTAGCTTTTAAACTTTATAGTTTTATCTTGCACGTTTAAAATGAAATTTTGCCGCAACTGCTCATCGCGCGCGTATAGTTAAAAGTTTACCCCGAAAATAATGGCGTGGAAATTAAATTTTCTGTTACGACGAAACTTCCCATTTCTCTGGTGTGTACGTCGTCATGCCGCCTCGCCTCTCTCGCCGGGCGCAGCTCGTTCGTTCGTTTGTTCTCCGACTGCTGAATGTGTACAAGTGCAGGATGGCGATAGACGAAGAAGAGTCGCGGGCGTAGCTTTCCAATTTTTTTGCGCTCGTTTCTTTCGTCGACGCGACGATGCTTTCGCTTCTCTCGTTGCGAAGAAGCCGGAGGTTTTTCTTGGGTAGGAGCGAGCTGAAGAGAGGCGAGAGCGACGATATGCGCAGCCAAAAGAACTACCTACTCTTTGAGTACGTACACAGAAACGAGCTCGCGTAATTTTTCTTCTTCGGCGAAGGTGTGTTGTATTCTACGAACCAATACCAGTCTAAAGGGGGTTGTGCTGCGAAGAAAGTATACGCTCTTGTGTACCCCCGTCAAACCTACGCACAAATGTGGAAATGCACGTATATATTTTTATAGGTCAAGGGGTGTGCTTTTTTTTTCATCTTTTATTTTTCGTTTCCCCTGCACAAAAAAAATAAACCGTGTCGGAGAGTCGTGAAATTTCAGGTATTATGTATGGGAAAGCGTTATCATCATCGACAATATTTTCATATTGATGTTTGCCGAGCCAAAGTTCACCAAGACGGGTAGAAATATGGGAAGAAAACACGAGCGAGCAAAAAGAGCAAAGCCGACGTGATATTTTCGCTTACGTAAGCGGATATGTTAATCCTTGGCAAAGGCGATTTATTAAGCGTTAATTTAGAAGACTTGAACGTAGCGTGACAACTACCTATTGCCGATGTATTATACCTGAAGAAATATTCTCATCTTCTATTATCTAATGTGAGTCGATTTTGATGTAGTTTTTTGCAATAATAACAAAAAGGCTGCTTACATCGAAATCGACTGATGTATTACGCGAAACATAATTATAATTGTAAATATTTTTTTTAAAAATCACTGTTCCAAAAATCTAAAATTATACCGCCGTATTTGCATTTGGAAAAAAAAATAACCGTTAACGACATATTTCGAGTTTGAGTACCAACAGTAGCATTCCTCTTGTCGAAAAAGTTGGAATGTTGAAAAACAGCATCAAAGTACCTATCTCAAACATCTTCCTAAAATTATTATTTACTGTTCTGAATCGATGTCGAATTTACCTTTCTAGAAAGAAATTTTGCGTTTCAACGAATTCAGGACACAAAATCTAACCAAGTTGGACGAAGTCCATGGCAGACAAACATCATTTTACAATTTTGCAGAAATTTGGTTCGGCACTGCGTTTAGGAAAGAAAAATGTGGATAGAACTCGCCTGATTGGGCCAACCGTTCGTCGCACAGACGCAAATCGAAAAATGACGAAGTATCTTTTGACAGGTAATACTCGTGAAAAAATACATATTACTTCACTCAAATAAAAAGTATTGGTGCATCTTACTCTCTATCGAATTTTCAAAACTTTGAAAAAATCGGAATGAAAATTGGACAATTGGAAAAATTTCATGTAATAATTTTTGCAGTGTAATCCCCTGACTTTCTTTGGGACTTGGAATCAATTCAGAACTCTTTTACATCTCATCTGACAAGGCTAAAAAATTTTCAGCGCAATTTTCTTTCAAGTGAGAAAGTACCAACGAATTCGAATGGAAAATTTTTCAGTTTTTTGGCATTTTTTCATTTATTCATTTATTTATTTGATATGTTTTTTATTGGAAGTATTAGAGCCCGTAAGCATCATAACGAGGAATTATCGATGCACTGATTTCATTTTTCATCACTCCAAACACATTTCTTCTTTTCTTCGTTTCGTCACTCACTCGTGTTTTTCAATAGAAGCCAATTTCTAAGATTTTTGAAATCGATATGCCTCATGATTGAGAGTCAAAAATATTTTGCATCGTTTTTTGACGTCGCAAATTTTTGTTACCTTTTTTGCATGTAGAAAATTTCAGATTGTAAAAGTGATTCAAACATTTTAACAACCGATAAAATTTTCATCGCCATTTAAAATACGATTATATCGGTCAAAAAGTCCTGAAAACTGTTGAAAATGTTGATGAAATTATGAAAAATTTCATAAAAGTGAGTACAAGTATTGTAAAAATTGTTAAAAATATGGTAGGACTGCTTGAAAATTGAAATTGTCATGAAAATTGGCGAACATATCGTAGATATGGCTGCAAGAGTATGAAAGCTGTCGAAAATCGTGTGAAAAATCTCGATATTTTTACACAGATCATCCAAAATGAGAAAAAAATGTATGTTAAAATTATGAAAATCGTCTGAAATTTTGAGAAAATTTTTAAAATTGTCATAAAAACTGGTAATGATAGGTATAATAAAAATGAACAAAATGTCATAAAAACAGTCGAAAACCTGGTCAAAAATTGTTAAAATTTTCGTAAAATTCAATATAGTTAAACATGAAAAAAAACGATTAAAAATAATGAAAGCCGTAAAAAATATTATGTGTGAGGAAATTTTAACAGAAATTACTACAAAATTTTTTAAAAATCAACTTTGAATTCATTTTTATATTTTTAATTGATTTTTTTCAACTTGAAATTCATGAAAAATCAACTTCAAGTAACTTTTGGAGAAAAAAGTAACCAATTACAATGTCTGATGGTATTCTGGCTACCAAAGTTGAATCGTCCATCGCAATATAAAGCGAAAAATGCTTTTAGGACGAGGAAACTACAACACGATTAAGCTATACTCAATGATAAACGTGTTACGTTCATGCATTTTGGAGTATCAGCTGGTGTAATCTAATTGTGGTTATTGAAAGTTCAAGATAAACGTTAAGGCATCAAAAGTCCACAAAAACCATCCACAATGAGAAATTTGACATATGGTAAGCAATTATAGAAATCGTTATCTTATACTGATTCTTACAAAAGTAATAAGTCAGTTTAACCATTAACGATGAAAATCCAAGCACCGAAGTTTTTTCAATTTCTCGTAGATATAATCAAAAATATCAGCAAATCAGAGAAATAACACTCCAAAACGTTCAACACCATATTACGTAGAATAAACCCAACTCAAATTCCACCACACATCCCTTAAAAATTACAAACTCGACTCGCAGCTTGCAAAACAAACATCAAAACAACTCGTATGATATCCGAAACCTGCAATTTATACCACCTAAACAAATAAAAACCGAACAAGTACCGTTCGCAGGAGGAAAAAAAACGAATAAAAAAGATACACGATAGAGAGAGAAATCGTTACAAATGGGAATAGGATAAAGCTCATTCATAACGAATAACCGCGAACCAATTAAAAAGGGCAGCGAGCAAAAAGTTATAAAAACCCGAAGCTTTCTCTTCTCGATATGGGTTCGTTGCCGTTACCATTACCCTGCTTCCATGTCCCTGCTCATCTCATTCTTCTCGCTACACCACACTTAACGCAGCAACATCCATTCCGCCAAAGCCGCGAGAAAGAAGATATCATAAAGGAGGAGAAAGGAGTTAGATACGATACGAGAACGAAATCTAATAAAATCGTATTCCAAATATAACGCACACGCACACCAACCATCGTGCAAACGGTAGTAGATGTATTAGCAATGTATATTTATATCGGATAAACTCAACCTACGTTCGTAGAAGAGGCGAAAGCGAGAGAAAAACTGGCCAAGGAATGAGACAGGGAAGAGAAAGCAGGCCCGAAGCAGGGACGAGGATATGCAGCCAAAAAGTATACGTGGAGTGGATATTTTTCGCGAGAAATCCTCTCTTTTCTGGCCACCCCCACGCCCTCGTTCTTCTATCCTAAAGGTATATACGCGTTGCTGCGACTCGTATAGCCCAAGTCCGGCTACGGATCGTAAAAGTTTTTGATTAATGTGGATTCAAGAAAATCATCTAATACCTCGAAAAGCCTCCTATTATGTATTCCTCGCTCCCGACCTTCGTCTCGTTCACACCGCGCCCCATTTCTGCTCGTCTTTCCTTTTTCACCTTCGCACATTCAACACAAGTACTAACCGATAAAACTCTTCTGTCCGGCTTAAATCCGAATACGAGCCGGTATACGATACGAAAAATGTATAACGACCAGGTAGGTGGTCGGCTGGGTAGAGATAGGTTCGCAGTATAAACATACCTATACACTGTATACATACAAATATATCCACCAAGCCGTTACGAGGGTTTTTTTTCTTCTTCGTTATTGTACCTACTATGTATACGACGAGAAACCCCGCTGCTGGGCTTTTTTGGATTTATGCTGCGCCCGACCACATCCGAGTACGTAATACAGCATGTGCCTAAGCAACTTGCCACGAGTTGTTCGAAGTTTTTCTCTAGATCGAGTTGGTGTTTCTTTCCTTCCTAGGAGAAGGAGAGCTTCGGGGTTCCCGCGGATCCGGGCAAAATAGGATCCGGATCACGGATCACGAATCACCCATATTTTCCAGCGGATCACGGATCACGGATCATCAATTTTC
>FIZU01014896.1:0-10003 GCA_900064475.1 Pseudococcus longispinus | reverse complement strand
TTTTTTGGTCCATTTTTAGTGTCCGTAAAAAACCGTCACAAAATTTTTTGAGGATAACTTTTAGACATTTTGTCAGACAAGCAATTTAGATTTTTTTTTCAATATGAAAAATTGACTTCCTGATGTTTTGTCAGACTTTTTTGGACTTCGAAAATTTTCAAGAAGGAACTCAAATTAATTTTTGGACTTGAAAAATGTCAACTTTATGTACTTGAAAATGAAAGTTCAAATCAGACGTAAAATTCAACGAGTAAAAGTATATCCTATATTTTCTAGTTTCATGGGCAGTATGGAAATGGCAGGATTTTGATATGCTTTTGTTATGGGTAATAATCTCGCGAAAAAGGCGACGAAAATCCGTGACGAAATTTCGTCAGGCTGACTTAGACATTATGTCAGACTTTTTTAGGCTTCGAAAAATTTTTAGACTTCAACTGACTATTTGAACTTGGAAAATTCTAGAGATAATGCTGACTTTTAGACATTTTGTCAGACTTTAACTTCTAGACATTATGTGAAACTTTTTTGGAAGTGGAAAAATTTTCAATCAGCAAAAGCCATCCTATGTAAAAATTAGTCGGTAACACAGATTCGCGTCAGCTAGGGGGCCCAGCCGCCTAGTGAAACTATAAAATGCTTTGCTCGTGGAATTTTTCAGTTCCATAAAGAACGTAATATTTGAAATTTTTCAAGTCCTAAAAGTCATTAGAATTCTGAAAAATTTTCCAAGTCCAATTCTAAGCAAAAAACGTCAGTAGAAATCTGGAAATTTTTCACAAGTTGCAAAAAGTTTGATAAAATGTCTAAAAATCAAAGTTAGCTAAAAAAAATGGAAAAAAGCTTTAGCTGTCCAACAAAATGTCTGATTTGAACTTTTTTGAAATTTTCCAAGTCCAAAAAGTCTGACAAAATGCCTGAAAGTCAGCGTGATCCCTGAAATTTTCCAAGTTCAAGAAGTCGAAATTGTTTGTCTGACAAAATCTCCAAAAGTCAGCATTATCTCTGAAATTTTTCGTCCAAAAAGGTCTGACAAAATGTCTAAAAGTAGATCTATGAAACTTTCCAAGCGCAAGAAGTCTGCCAGACAAAATGCCGGAAAGTTGCCCTGATTTCTAAAATTTTCCAAGTTCAGTAAGTCTAAATTATATGTGTCTGGCAAAGGCTTTAAAAGTCAGCATTATCTCTGAAATTTTCCAAGTCCAAAACGTCAATGGAAATCTGAAAATTCTCAAGTCCAAAAAAGTTTGACAAAATGTCTAAAAATCAGCGTGATTTGGTCATCGCAAAAGCATATTCTACGCTATAATGAAATTTTGGTTTATCGAATCATAAATATACGTACGTTGGGTAGGCATAGGCACCCTCTCCTCTCATCCCAAATCAATTTTTTCACTCTCCAAAACAGGTAATCATTATTGAAACATAATTTATCAGCTGTGCCGTATCTATATCACCCTATTATTATTCGAAAATACCCGCATTAGGTTTAATTATCGCCTCACTTTTTAATCGCATCTAATACCCTTTAGGGGATGTGATGTTGTAATATTTGAACCACGTCACAACGCGGAGATGATCTCGATGGCTTGGCGATCTCTTCTCGAAAAAAAAAAAAAAAAAACAAGAGAAAAGGTACCAAAGTGGTAAGTGGTCGTTCGACTTTATTTTTTTTCGAATCAAGCTCGTACGCAGGTTTACAAACGTCGTCTGAACGACCAGCCGGATACTAGTTCCCGTAATAGGCAACCGTTCATCTTCGACTTTCGTAAATAATTCAATAGACGTACACATTTATGCCGATGATCTCTTATTCTGCGCTGCTCGATGCTTACACTCTCCATACTTGGTAACATCCTTCGGGTACCAGTCGCCAGCGCGCTTCTAAGAAAAGATAGCGTATTGTTTTCTTTTTTTTTCCACTCGAAATGGCGGATTTTTTTCTCTCTCAGAGCGCGAACTTTCTACGATGTAGGTTTCCATATTGTCGTCGTACGAATCGCATATATTAGGTAGGTATAGGCAGTTTAGGAGGTACCTACATTAATTCGTAAACTTTAAAATACCTAACGTGATTGATGCGATATCGGACCAGTCGATAAAATTCGTTTGGCTGGCATTATTTTCGAACCACTCTAATTGCAGACCTCGCTATCGTCTTATTCTGTCGCTACTGCGTACTTGCAATCGTTGATGGCGGAAATACCTACTCGAGCTCGTCGTCGCGTCGATTTGATCGCTGTTTCGCGATTGTATTTTCAACATTTTTAGCTCGAATAAATACAAATGTTGATGGGTAATAATATCGCTTGTACAGTGTAGATCGTGTTAATTGATAATGTCAGCGAATATGTTTGACTGTTCGTAGGTATAGAAGAGTATATCCGGTTAAATGACGTAAAGCCGAATTACGGCATTGCCACCATTTTTATCGCGAAGCCGAATCAAAAATGCGATTTTTTTTTGCACACAACATAGGTAAATCATCTCGATTGATCCATAAAGAAATATAACGTTTTCAACTCCAAAAGATCTGTCGCCTGTTGGATCGCCGATTATTTATCAGGGGGAATTCGTCGCCGTTTTAAAATTTGACACGACATCATTTTAGTCTGATAAAATCGTCCGGTTCGGCACGATAATACGTTCTTGTATCTCCAAAAGCGATCGTTCACGTTCACGCGAAGTGATTAAATCGGGCACTGATTCCCGAATGCACTGCGAACCTCGTCTGAATATAAATCGTTTTTTTACCTGTGTAAAAAAAGAACTGAAATGGGCATTATTGGATGAAGGACGCTAAAAATTGGAAAATTTTCGACTCGATGGAATTTTTTCCCACTCGACTTCAATTTTTCTCAATTCTTTCGACCTAAAATACAAAATTTTCTCAATTTTTTATAAAAAGGCCGCTGCTTTTGCAAATTTTTTAAGCTCTAAACAAAATTTCCCGAGTCCAAAAAGTCATTTGAATTTTGAAAAATTTTCCACGTTTAAAAAAGTCGAACAAAATATCTAAAAGTCATTGTAACGGATTGTCGTAAGTAAATATCGGCAAAGAATTTCGTTGAAAAATTTTCGAAGTCCAATTCCAAGCACAAAAAGTGAGTAAAAACTAGAAATCTGAAAAATTGTTCGCAAATTCAAAAGTTTGACAAAATGTCTGATTTGAACCTTTTACATTTTTTAAGCCCATATAAAGTAGAAATTTTCCAAATCCAAAAATTCATCCGAATTCTTGTAAATTTTTCAAGTTCAAGAAGTCTGCCATACAAAATGTTGGAAAATGACCCTGATTTGTAAAATTTTTCAAGTTCAAAAGTCAGTGGAAATGTGAAAATTTTTCCAAGTCCAAAAAAGCCTGAAAAAATGTCTAAAAGTCAATCTTTGAAACTTTCCAAGTCCGAGAAGTCTGCTTCACAAAATGCGGGAAAGTAACCCGGATTACTAAAATTTTCAAAAGGTCTAAATTGTTTGTCAGAAAAAATGTGTAAAAGTCGGCATTACCTCTGAAATTTTCAAAGTCCAAAAAGACATTTGAGCTTTGAAAAATTTTCCCAGTTCAACAAAGTCAGACGAAATATCTAAAAGTTATTGTAACAGATTTTCGAAATCCACCAAGTAGGTACCTACCTACAAAAAGCCAGTAGAAGTCTGAAAATTTTTCCAAATTCAAAAAAGTCCTACAAAATGTCCGATTTGAATTTGCTTGAAATTTTTCAAGCCCGTAAAATTGGAATTTTCCAAGCCCACAAATTGACAAAATGTCTGAAAGTCAGCGTAATATCTGAAGCTTCCAAATCCAGGAGGTCAGCCTGACAAATTATCGGAAAGTTACTCTGATTTTTGAGATTTTCTTAACTCAAAAAGTCTAATACTGCGCGTTGATTCTGCATTGCTCCGAATCCTCTTCGTATAATTCGTCTTATTTTCAAGTGTCCGACATTTTTCCACATTTGAACGATGTCAGATGTATCCACTCGCGCGAAGCCACGATGTATGAATAATTTTACACGAATTATTAATTTCGATAATGGACGCGACGTGTATCCTATCGGACGGAGAGAAAGGCGATGAAGGGCGGCGAAGAAGGACGAGAAGGGTGGAATAAAAATAATAATATAAACGTAATAGGGCTACGGGAGAAGAGGAGAGATCGCGCACGCTGCAGTAGTTTAAAAAAGCCAACGTAAAGTCACTTGTATACAATAGTACGAGGGCGTTGGACAAGTTAAATAATGACCTTGTCGTGACCCTACCTTCTCCTCGATAGAACCCACATCAAAGGTATATCGATGTGCTTGATTTGGATAAAGCGTGAAAAAAGTGGTTTTCAACATTGATTTTTCATACAAACCAGTTCATCAGCGAGTCTACATATTCGATTTTTTTTCTCTCTTTTTTTACTTGGTGTGTAAGTATTGTTTACTTACTCGGCCACCAAAAAAAAAAAAAAAAAAAAAAAAAAAAAAAAAAAAAAAAAAGATTTTTTATAACGGTTAGCTATGCGTGTTTTCATGTTGCTCGTTGCAAGATGACCACTTTCACTCGAATGTGAGGCGACGTCGAGCGTCGTCGTTTGGTGGCGGTCGTCTGCGGAGTCCTGGCTCGGTAGATTGGCTGATTTTGAACGTACGTAGGCGCTTGTAAAAAGTGAACTACAACGATGCGGTAAATGGCACTTTATGGTATCGGTAGGAAAAATTCCAACTGCCGATTTGCGGTTTTGCTGGACACGAGATTTATACATGTCGCGTCGTACAATTTTAGTAACCCCTTCGGACACCTTTTATATTATAAAGTAGGTGGATGTATACACTACGGTATGGTCTTTAAAGAAGAACAGATGTACCTATATAATGGTAAACCGTAAACGCATCCGTGTCCTCCGCCGTGCCGCACGACCCCAGTCCCCAGCCCTGGTGTCGTATCTCGTATGCAATAGTGCACCCAAAAACCGGAGACCATTTTACCCGCGTATAATTTCCTCTTTCGTAACAAAACGCGCCTTATAATTTCAATGTAAATCAATTGATATTCAACGTACGACCCGATAATTTCTTTCGAGGATGCGATGCTCTCCCGCTTGAAAAACAGACGCAACAGTGTTACGACGAATACGTTTACAAGTTTCGGGTTGATACATAATTTACCTCGAGGTTTTACCTATGCTTTCGTACTTTATACCTAATTTGATCTCAATTTTATAAGATGGAAATCTGTAATGGTATATTAAGTGTGCATTCATTACGCATCACTCGAGCGTCTGTTCAAATTCAAATACAATACGAAAATTTTATGACCTCGAGTATCGAGAAAGGCGGTAAGTCACAATTATAGACAAGAACCGGTACCGCGACTAATGGAAAGGGAGCTAAAATTAAAAATTTCGGACTCCGGTAGAGTTTTTTTCAATTTCTTTTTCTTCAATTTTGCTGACTCGAAACGAACCAAAAATGCTAAATTGTATCAAACTCGATGAAAATTTCTTTAAAATTTTCATCAAAATCAATTGAACTATGAAAAAATTATTTTAAAGTTGTCGAAAGTGGTAAAATTATCAAAAATGTTTACAAAAATCACAGAAAATATTGCAAAAACGTTTTAAAAAATCTTGTAAAAACTGCTATAATTTTCATGTTTTTTCGAATTTTTATGATTTTTACCATTTTTGCATTACCTACCTATTTTTACAGATTTTTTAATGAAAGTTTGCGAATATTCGAACGTTTTTTACGGCGTTCTAAGCAGTTTTACATTTTTCAGCGATGTTTAAGAATATTTTCACACTTTTTACAAGATTTTCGAATTTTTAATGATTTTTTTGACTATGTAACGAAGTTTTTAATGGTCTTTGTGAAAATTCAAGACATTGTAACGCAATTCTCAATGGTTGTCGTGATCTTTTTGACCGTTTTCACAATATTTGAAATTATTTCGTGGAAATTTCAATAATTTTCACAACTCTACTCTTACTTCAAAATTTCACAATTTTTAAAAGGACAAATAGACCAATCGTGTTGGGAAGGGGGGGCGTCCAAGGGACGAAGCGCACCCCGGTGAATTCCATTTTCGAAAAAAGTTGCAATACGATCTATGGAAAACCTACCTTTTAATTAAGATACGCTTTTGCAATAACCAAACATGCAAAAAAAGTCACGAAATTCAGTCACGCTAACTTTATTGGACATGGAAAATTTCAAGAAAAGTTCAAATCAGCTTTTTACCTAATGCCGACTTTTAGACATTTTGTAAGATTTTTTTTGAACTCGCTGGCTTTTAGACTTTTTGTCAGACTTTCTCGGACTTGAAAAATTTTTCAGATTTCAAACGATTTTTTGGATTTGGAACATTTCAGAAATTCTGACTTTTTCGATTTCGAAGAATTTTATAAAGGCTCGGTTGACTTTTCAACTTGGAAAAATTTAGATCGTTTCAAAGTATGGCCCACCCTGTATGGTAAATATTGAAAATTCTACTATTCTGTACATTTTTGAAGGTCGTGCAAGTATATTTTCACAGCTGGAGCGCATCATCTTCAAAAGAAATTACCTTTTCATTAAATATCGTTAATAAGTGCCTATTAAGACTGATTTCTAAAACTGTAAATGATACGCATTCGAAATGTATCTTATATGTACATCGTGATTAGTGAAACGTCCAAGCTCGCGCAATAAAAGTTTAATTTCCAACGCGCGTTACCTAGCTACCTAGACTTAGATGCCTGATATATGAAATGTGGGTACCTATATAATATACAGGCACCTCTTAAATATACCTATATGTACTCGTAGGTACGGTAATAATATTCGATAATAAAATCGCGAGAAGAAACGAGCGAATACGATGGATTTTATGTATGTCTCGAAGATCGTTCGCGATGCAAATAATTATTTTTTCGGTTGATTAAACTTTATCCGCCGAGTAGGTAAGAATTGTATTTTCTTGGTACGCCGACTTGACTTGCTGTCTTCCGGGAACATTATAAATTGGGGTAATCGATAAAAAAAGAAACTGATGTAGAGATCTCGAGGCAGAGAGATAGATAAAACACGACCAAGACGTTTCTCTCGGTTTAGGGCATCTGCGACGTAATAAGGTGTTCGAGAATCTTATTTTTGGTCCTTGAAAAATGGTACTCGTTTAAAATAAATTTTGATAAATTTGTGAAATAATAAGGGAAATACCGAAGTACTCGTAATTAATCGTGAACGTCGTGTTCGAATACATAGGTGTAAAACCTGAAGCAGCGGCGTTGTCGTTTACCTAATTAGCGAGTGGTACCGTAGTTTTATTATTCTCCATACTATCTACGAGATACTTGAAAGAAAAAGTTTTAAATAAAATATATCTTTAATTTCGTATTCGTAAAAAAAATCCTGCGGAGATTCCAAACTCCGAAGGCTTCTTTTCTTTAGCATCGTGGCGTAAATTAACATCTTTAAACGAATAACTACTATAACAGACTGACAAAGAATATTCACCGGTTCATTGTAATCAACTAATCACTTATGAGCTTCGCGCGGTGTGGCGAGTAAGTCTACGAAGTAGTTGAAAATAAACCGGAGGGAAAAAATTTCACGAAAAAACATTTCGTCTTCGGGTTGGTCGATTTTTAACGAGGATAATTTAACCTCAAGATTAAAAATAGCTTTAAGAGCCATATGGATTAATGACTTGTAATTTCCACAACGCGAAGAGCTGTTCTCTTAATTAAAATTCACGAGCCGGAAGTAAAAATTTAATCCGAAGCGTCGCGTCGCGTCGTCTCTCTTCGTAAGTTAAATAACACCTTAAGCTACACGTACTCGATCGTTTTGTAAGGTACGAAGAAGATAGACTGGAACTGGAGATAGATAGAAAGAAGAAAAAGCGATACCGCGCGTATACAATATGACGAGTGTATTATTACGACGTGAAATATTACTGTCATCGATGTGATCCGTTATGCTTGAAAGCATCATTATCATCATTAGTTTCCATAAAAAAAATCCTCTTTTCGACTCGTTTTTCATTTTACTCTATGATACCCGAGTAGATATAGGCAGTACCTATTGATCATTCGCTTATTTTGTATAGGTATTTATGCGCATAATCGTACGTACAAATACTATACAATTTTAATCATTTCTAAAACAAGGTTTATTTATCGAGGGCGAATTCGTCCAGTTGAACTATGGAACTCTTGAAAGAGTAATTTCAACGTACACGCTTTTAGACGACCACCCCGCCAAACCCGCCCCTACCAACGAGCAAATTGCTTTTGGGAATTTGCTTTCGTTCGGTTTCAAAAATTAGTAATGCGATTTATTATTGAATTATTGGCGGGTCGCAATGGGCCAAAGTTGATCACGACCAACTTTTCAATATCTCGAGAACTTGCGAATTTTTTCTCATTTTCCAGTCTCGTGCAGGGGAAATTTACTTACAGCAATCTAATTGGTTTTTCGAGTACCACGTAAGCTACCTACCAGGAAAGTCCCAACTCTCGAGATAAGTTTGTTGACTGAATCGTCGCCTTATTAATAATAATACTTAATAAGTGTTATAATTCTATTTTCAGATATTACACGGTTTCATAAAATTGATGACTTGGCGGTTTAGTTTATGTCGCGTAGGTGCATTTTTCCTTATAAAAAGATATAAAACTGTAGCTAGATATAAATCCTCGATCCTGTTTATCCTGCTTTTTCAATCCTTAATTCATATTTTGACCATGTGTGGGGACTTGAGATGTTTGACTCTATAGTACTAGTACCTTTATTATGCTATTCTCTTCGTAACGAAGCAGGAAGAAAGAAATCGAAAATTTTGTTGGAGATGGAGAAACGTCGATTTCAAGGTCATTTCAAAGACGATACGTATTGGAAAAGTTTAATCGTCGAAACGCCAATCTAAATCGGGAAAAAAATTAACGAAAAACGTAGAGATTAAAATTTTGTAAACAGACCATTACGCTGTCTACTGTCTATTTAAAATATAGGTACCTATTTAACTTGCTACCTACAAATTACGGAACAATTTTCGGGGGAAAAAAAACTTTAGATAGTTTAGTTTTACGAATAAATTGCTCGTTGACGTATCCCAAAATTGTTGTCATTAAAAAATTATTATTTTAGGCGTTTAATTAGCTAATTAACTTTATTCCGAATTGAGCAAAATTGTTTGGGGGGAAATTCTGTTGTATTTGACGACAAAACGTATCGAAGCTTTTCATTCGAATAAAGGATTTTAAAAAGTTGAAAAAGTCGTACTATTAAATGTTACCTAATTTTTGTTACTCGCCCATAGAGATAGTAAGTAGTAGGTTCAAATTATATGAGAACTATCACGTTGTTTACGTGTGCCTCTCAATCATCCGATGAACAATTTTACTCGTAGTAATCAATTTAGGTAATTTTGTATCGGGCAATGGAAAAATTAAGGCGATTCATTCGGTTCGTTAATTATAAGTAAGTCAACGACGTAGGTATTTATTTGTTCAGGCTGTTTCGTAAATTTTATTAAATGTATGAGAATATTTACTCGGGTGGAATGACCTTTTAGAATTCAGGAATGGTAGGAAATCCAAAGGTCGAGAGTGAGCGATTATCAACTCATACGTTGGCGTCACTCGTCTTCGACTCGTGCATTCAAACAAGCACTCACTTTCGGGTTTTGACCTTCGCACAAGTTAGGTGATTTACCTTACAAGTGTCACAAAAATAATAAAATATTACCTATAAAAGTATTAATTGGGGGCAGTAGCGTAGATAGGATTTCTTCGAGGTAGAGGCCAACTTGAGAAAAATGTGGAAGGGGGAGGGGGATATTGAACCCTGTATAGTGTAGCATAGTCAGACAGTCATTCGAGGGAGTGTGACGAGAAAAACTGAGATTTTATGTGATATTTTCTAAAATATTCGTTAATTTGTCATAAACGTGATATTTATTCAGGCTGAACGGAGCGATAAGGCGAAGTGACCTTCTTATTGATTCGGGGGGGGGGGGGGTAAAAAAACCAAAA
>FIZU01014890.1:0-15507 GCA_900064475.1 Pseudococcus longispinus | reverse complement strand
ACACTCATCTCAAATCTTGGCCCCCTCCTTGAAGAAATCCTGGCTACGCCACTGAAAGGGACGAAAGAAAAAAAGTTAACGTTCTAAGATGCAGAAATTGAGATTCTGTATACGTCAACTTCGATTACGCCAGAGATAATGCACAAAATATGCAAAAATCAATATGGGTGTCTATGGAAAGAATTTTTTGTACTGAAAAATCTTATCAATAAAAAATTGAAATTAAATGAAAAATCGATCAGCAATAATTAAAAAACAGTTTTTATTCAAATTTGAACTTTTTTTGGTGGCATTTTTTTACAGTTTTGCAATTTTGGCAGCAAAAAAATGGCCAAAATTCTATTACTTCAGTCTGATTTTGGAAAAACCTCGAAATATGCTAGAAAAAAGCGAAAACAAGCCGAAATATGTTCTTTTCACTCCTAAAATATGTAAAATATGCAAAATGAAAATGAAATTGGACTCATTCGTCAGGAAATTTTATGAATCGTATAAATTCTTTGGAATATTCACTTTTTTTTCACTATAGACAAATGTGCAATTTCATAAAATTCAAAGTTTTAGTCATTTTTATCACATTTTCATCGATTTTTATACAAATCTCAACGATTTTTACAATTTTTGTTACCAATTTGTGTTTTTTTACCACTTCTACAACAGTTTTACAAATTTTCAGAAGATTTGCGACAATTTTCATGATTTCTCTATCATTTTTACTATTTTTTTGATAATTTTTATAGAAACATTCAACTGTTTAACAAAATTTGAAAGTCATATACCTAGACCTACCTACCTACCTACATGAAAGTGCACCTAAATTAGGTTCGAATTAAGTGTAGCTTGGGCCCTAAATACCAAGGAAATAAGAGAATCCTAACAAGGGAACCTTGTCAACTCGTCGCTTCCGACCGAGCTGAAATTTGGCTGACGTAAAGAGCACGTCATTGTCATCCAGACTTCATCACCAAATTTTGAGCTGCCAATGTTGATTTTTCGATTTTTGGTGAATTTTTGAAAGTTGACAAAATAGCCCATTGGTACTTATATCAATTTTTTACAAATACGGTAAATTTTGAGATGAAATTCTGAAACACGCTATGTATACTAAAGTCGATCGAGACCATTTTCGAAGCGATCTGGAGCCTCCAGCAAAAGTTGACTTTTCTCCAGCATTTTGAAATCGCTTCAGAAAGCGCTGTAATCAACTTCGGCAGCTAAAAATTTAATCGTAGCGTGAGGGTGATATTAATAGCCGATTAGCACGATTGAATCGAAAATCCGAGGTGACGAGTTGACACGTGTAGGTACTTTTTACAACTCGAAAATTTCGTCAATAAAAACCAATTCCAAAATCGTCAAATTCCCCAGAAAATCGCTCGAAACTCCGCCCACCCCCTAAAATCGATCTCCCAAGTCGATTGAAATCATTTTCGAAGCGATTTGGAGCCTCCAGCAAAAGTTGACATTTCTCCAGCATTTTGAAATCGCTCCAGAAAGCGCTGTAATCAACTTCGGCAGCTAAAAATTTAATCGCAGTGTCGGGGTAATTTTATCAGTCGATTAGCATGGTTGAATTGAAAATCCGAGGTGACGAGTTGACGCGTATATTTTTTACAATTTGAAAACTTCCGAGTATACAAAAAATTCCAAACAAATACGCGTGTCAAGTCGTCACCTCGGATTCAACCATGCTAATTGACTGAAAATATCACGTTGACACTACGATTAAATTTTTAGCTGCCGAAGTTGATAACAGCGCCTTCTGGAGCGATTCCAAAATGCTGGAGAAATGTCAACTTCTGCTGGAGGCTCCAGATCGCTTCGAAAAATATGGTCTTAATCGACTTGGGGGTCGACTTTAGTATACATATCAAGTTTCAGAATTTTATCTCAAAATTAACCGTATTTGTGAAGAATTGTTATATCAATGGGCTATTTTGCCAATTTTCAAAAATTCGCCAAAAATCGGAAAATTAACTTCAGCAGCTCAAAATTTGGTTGCGTGGTCTGGGTGACACGCTCTTTAAGTGAACCAAATTTCAGCTTGATTGTAGGTGACGAGTTGACAAGGTTCCCTCGCAAAAATCAAAATTTCAAATCGTTGTTCCTGTTGGGAAGGTAAACAAAAGTTCACCAAAAATCAATCGTATTCTTTCGTGAAGAAAAATTCACCATTCCCTGTAACAAATCCGAATCCGATGGGAATTGGAAACTTAGGTATCATTTAAAAATCGTTATCATCATCGATTTCAACATTAGAACAATCACTGACCATCAGGATCAGTGAAAGAACCTCGTTTCTCAGCGAATCCTCTAAACATGAACGCAAAAAAAACTCTCATTCTATTTGGCCTGTAACTCTTTGAATTTGCCTCTAAATAAAAAAACGATCATAACTAAAATTAAAGTACGTAAAATTTGCAACAAAAAATCATATATTCATTTTTTTCACAAAATGAACGGGTGGCGCAAAAAAACATATCAAAATATACAGAGTGAAAAAAAATCTACTCCCCATCGAATTTTTTTTTTCACTCATAATGGATAAAAATTACGACCCTTTTGAAAATTTCTCACTCGTATCTGTTGAAATTTCCCCAGTTGGAAAATTTTTTGCTCAATATTCGTGAAATTTCGAAGGAAAAAAATGCCATCTCTTTATTCGATTTTTATCACCACATTATTTTCATCGCATCTCGAATCGTTTTATCATCATCTTAAACGTTGGTAAAACGAGCCGAGCACTTAAATTTGTAAATCCACGAATAGAAAATGATCCTTGCGTGCATTCGCTTTCACGTGAACTCGACAAAAAAAAAACCGAAAAAATGCGTATGAAATTGCGTCGAGTGTTGCTTATAAAGTAGAAAAATTTCACATTCACGACACAATAACAATTTTTAAAGATAATAAGAGTCACTCGCATCCGATCTTCTTCTTCGACGTATCTCCTAGGTAACCCTAAACTGTACACTTTAAATGGGTATATTTTACGTATACCTCCAGACGCTTAATATAGCACGAGCTTCGTCGCATACATACGTAAAAGGTTACCTTAAGGGGTGGTTGTAGCGCACCACGACGAAGGGGGATTTTTCTAGGTACATTACGAAAGCTCATCTTGAGCCTAGATGATACCCTCGAACAAGCCGGTATCATTAATCGGACCAAGTTGCGTCGAGAATCAGACGTAGACTCGGCGACGAGCACAACTCGTATTTCACGTCCAACTTTGAGAGAGTTTACTGAACCGAAATTTATACCCGCGATTAGCTTATAGGTTGATATGAGAAAAAAAAAGGCACAGTTGACCGACGACCGACGACGGTAGTTATGGAAACATGGTATAACAAACAAGACCTTTCGTTTTTCGTCTCGCGGATAAGTCTGTAAGAAAAATTTCCGAATGCCAGCCCGTTTATAAGACTAATGATGTTTAAACGTTGATATTGGTCTCGGTTCAAAAGTAAACCAATCCCCCTCATCCTAGAGCGGGGTTTCTGTAAAAAGCGAAGAAAAGATACCATCGTATAATTATTAAGAAAAACACGCGCCAATTCTTTATTGGTCAGAAAAGGAGTATTTATACGCAGCCACGAAGAAAGGGTACCAATTAATACCAGGGTGAGAAATTCGTCGAGTCGATCGTCTCGCATTTTAAAAACCGATCATGTTGATTTTTATAGTATACGGCCGAACAGCGAAGGGAGCCGGAGAGGTTGCTTTTTCACGATATTGTATCGACCTTGTTTCATCTGCTAGCTCGCTATCGTAATAGTATAGTATTTCCTTGGAAGAAAATTCGCAGATTTCTAACGTCATTGGCTGCCACGCCGTATATATTTTCAAAACGTGATCGTAATGTTAATTCGGCTTTTATTTCGACAATCGTATTGTAAATCTTTTCCCAGCTTCGCTTTTAGTCCGCCAATAAAATAGATGTAACGTTGGAATATTATTCATTTGTATTTTTCAATTGGCATTTATTGATACCGTTACTTTTTTCACTTTCCATATGCTAAATACATGAACGGAAACCGATTCCGATATCCAATACTATTTGCGAGCTTGTTCATTGGGAGCTTGGATTTTTCAGAACGGAGAATTGTTTCGCCGTAGTAATCGTATACCTACAGAGTGTCTGGTGGATAGTGTGGTGCAAACATTTCAATACCTTCCTCCTCGTAAATTTTTTAAAAATTTCAATTTCAAAAAAAAGTTGAAATTGCTAATTCATGTATTTTAAGGCCCCCGATAACACAAAATGAAAATTTTCCTTTTGTTCATGAAATAAAGAACAAAATGAAGAGATAATAAGCGTTGACGCTGATAAAATGATGTGACATTGGCACTAAAATGACACATGAATGGAATTTTGCTCTTCTTATTTGGTGATGTGAAAGTGGTGCAAAAGTGGTGTAAAAATGGTAAAGGCCAGTGATACTATGACACTTGAATGGCGTAAGAATGGAATTTTGTAAATGTGCTCATAGTAAAATTATAATGGTAAACTAAAATGACGCTATTTTGACACCAACATGATACAGGAATGGAATGTTTTTAAAATGACACAGAAATGGAAGTTCGAAAAAAATAAGTTCTGGATGTAGATTTGATGATGTGAATGTGATGATAAAGTGGTACTTTAATGGCAGAACCTAATGGCACTGTTTTGACACCAAAATGGCACAAATATGGAAGTTTTTAAAATATATTTTCTGGGTGTAGATTTGATTGAGTGAATAAGATACCGAAGTAGTAAAGTTCCATCTAGGTTCCATTGAAGTGCCATTTCTTTTCCACTGAGGTTCCAATTCAATTTTACTAAAATACCATTTTGGTTCCATCAAGTTTCCATTTTAGTCCCACCGAGGTGTTATTCCTTTTCCACTGAAGTTCCATTGTAGTTCCACCGAAGTGTCATTTTCTTTTCACTGATGTTCTAATCAAGTTTCCCGGGGATACCATTTTGGTTCCATCAAAACTCAAGTTTTGTTCCAACTAGGTTCCAATTTAGTTCCATTGAAGTGCCATTTCTTTTCCATTAAGGTTCCCATTTATTTTCGCAGAGATACCATGTTGGTTCCATCAAAATTGAAGTTTCGGTTCACCTAGGTTCCATTTTAGTTCCATTGAAGTGTCATTTCTCTTTCATCAAAGTTCCAATTTGTTTCCACTAACTTTCCATTTTAGTTCCACCGAAGCGTCATTTCTTTTCCACCGAGACCGAGGTCCCAATTCAGTTCCAGTGAGATACCATATTGAGGTTCCATTTTGGTTCCACTGAGGGTCCATTTGGATTCCATCAAGGTTCTATTTTAGTTCCACCGAGATGTCATTTATTTTCCACTGAAGTTCTGTTTTGGTTTCACGGAGATGCCATTTTGGTTCCACCAAGGTGCCATTTCTTTTTCACTGAGTTTTCAATTTGTTTCCACCAAGGTTCCATTTTAGTTCCCTCAAGGTTCTATTTTAGTTCCACCGAGGTGTCATTTCTTTTCTACTGAGGTTCCCTTTTAGTTCCACTGAGGTTCCAATTTGGTTCCATTTTGGTTCCACCAGATGCCTTTTTGGTTCCCTCAAGGTTCTATTTTAGTTCCAGCGAGGTGTCATTTCATTTCTACTCAGGTTCCATTTTAGTTCCACTGAGGTTCCAATTTGGTTCCACTAAGGTTCCATTTCAGTTCCACAAAGGTTCCAGTTTGGTTCTACTGAGGTTCCATTTTACTTACACTGAGGTGTCATTGCTGTAAATTCAACTAGGGTTGTCAAAAAGTGCCATTTTGGCGCCACTGAGGTTCCATTTTGATTCCATTTCAATGTCACTTCAGTGTCACTAAAATGCCAAAAAGATGCTATGATGCTGAAAAGGTACCATTTCAATGCCAAGGAGATGCCATTATGTTGCCAACTAGACTACCATTTTAGCACCACTGAAGTACCATTATAACGCCACAAGAGCTACCATTTTAATGTCAAACTGCTACCAAAAAGAGATATCATTTTAGTGTCAGTGGAAAGAAAATGACGCTTATTTGGTCTGCTCTGTGATTGGTCGAGATTTTTTAAAAGTATCATCCATTTTAGTTCCACGTGACACTTATTTAGTGGAAGCATTTGCGCAATGGGTTAGCCCTGATTTTGGACCCCTCACCCCACATTCTCGAATCATCACCCCCTGTATGTATATCAAGATTTTAATACACTATAGGGGGGAGGGGTGAAAAATTCTGAAACTTGCACAAATCGTGGGCACCATGCAGAAATTTTTAAAAAAATATATAAAGAAAATTTCTCAATTTTTTTGCACTTTGAAATTTAAAAAAAATTGAAGGGAAGGGGAAGTAGGTGATATGGCTAAATTTTGCAAAACAATTGCAATTTTTTTCGATTATTCTGAAAAAGAAAAAATAACTAGCGCAAACTTGGGATTTGCCACGCGTCGTATTGGAGTAATGCTGAGCTCAGGCTCGTTATGTTCAATTTTCAAAATGACCGTTGAGGGGCGCGCAGGGTAATATGGATTGATCGGTCTAAAACTTTTTCTGCATCGTTCTCTCATAGAGTAACATCAAACTAGAGGGTTGAGTTTCGAAAAAAACTCAATTTGTTCTCCCTCAAGTATAAAATGAGTAGTTTTTTTCAAGTTTTGAATTTTTTAAAGAATGTTCTCGTCGTTTTTCGGCCTCGAAAAAAATATGTGTGGTGTGCCAGGTTGGTACACGAATTCATAATTTCTGAGCACTAAAATCATAAAGAAACAAAATCGATTTTTTGGGCGTAAGCCCCTTTCAACCTTTTACGCCACATGTTATACCTAAGGGTATTACAAAATTTTGAAAAAAAAATTCAGCCAAATCACCTCGCTCCCCCTCCCATTTTTTTTTAAATTTCAAAGTGCAAAAAAAATGAGAAAATTTCTTTAGATTTTTTTGAAACAATTTTCACAAGTGTACCCACAATTTGCGAAAGTTTCAGAATTTATCACCCACCCCCTCCGAAGATAACCCTATGTGACTTATACAACTAGTTAGTTGGTTATTCATGCTAAAAATGTTTCAAAATTTCAGTTTCCGAATGATCCTTCATCTTCTAGTTTGGCATTATCCACTTCTTCTTACTGTAAGATACCGTTTTGTAGCTTGGTTTCATGTAGAAATATTTGGCTGCTCAATGTCAAATGCATTTGTTTACTTTCGTTAAAATGCATTTGGTTTTTCATTGAGTATTTTCTGTTTGTTTTCGTGCATTGGAAATATCTTTCATTATTGCTGGTCTTTGCTAGATTTGGTAAGTCTTTGCCATTGTGGCGAATTCTTACAGGGTATCTCGGTAATGTACTTAATTTAGAATACCATAACTTCTTGCCGACGGGTGTCACTGGATTTGGTGACATCGGTATGCATTATGCCGAGTTTAGACTATACTCAGCGATAATATGTATTACCTACTGATAGATGGATTTGTCTATTCAGTACGAAGGTTGGCGCTAGGTGGGAGGTGATGCTAAAACGCATTGGAATACCTCCGGTATAAAATTCCTAGCTGGTACAGGAGTAGCTACCTGTACCAGAGAAGTGACTTGAGTATTTGTGATCTGATCGATATCCTTTTTAGTAAAAATACTCAAACGTTTCTTTATGTTTTACAGGACGAAATGTGCAGAGTTCATCGGGCTCGAGATATCCGCGTACTATTCCGTGACTTTGTAAAAAAAAATATATATATTATCTTTAAAAATGACGTCAAACTACATATTAAATGTCACTAGTCACGTGTGACCTTTTTTTTTTGTGTCAATTTGTAGCCTCCAACAGAAGTTAGATTCTTTTCCATCGTTTTCGAAGTACTCCACAAGGAATCAAAATCGAGCATGGTAACTCAAACTTGACATTACAATATTTTATTGGACACCACTACAAAAATTTGAGAATTATGAAGTCAAACTTTGACTAAATGATTCACGATGGCTAGAAAATGAATAAAAAAGATTGAAATGTATCGGGTCAGTACAAAGTTTTTTGTCATAATTTTCAAAATTTGTCAAACCCTCAGACATGAACTTTTCAAATCAAAATTTGAAAACAGCGATTCTGACATATTCTCTTCACTCCTCCAAATCACATTCGAATTGGAAATGACGAAGTTGTAATATTTCTCAACTATTAGATACATGTACATTAAAAAGGAATAAAAAAAAGCGCAACGTTCTGAAAGGATATCATAAAACAGCAAGCTAATTTTTTCCGCTACTTGATTAATTTACTGCGCTCACTTCACACGATACGATTCGCTGTGCAAAAATTTCGCTTATTCGAGCTCGATCAAAAAAAAACACGTTCGACTTGCAAGAGTTACGCAAGCGTTTGACTTTTTTTTTTTTTACGTAACTTGACACAATTTCATCGGATGTTTGGTTACTGTAGCATAAAAATACTACAAAACAAAAAAACCTACACCTAATAAGGCGTGTGCTTTGTTAACGAAAGCTTTTAATTAAAAATGCACAAAGATGTCAACTTAGATAAAGTTTCCAACACATTTTTTATCGCATCAGTTTTTCCAATTAAAATTACTCGCTAGATGACGTTAAAGCGCTGCGGCTGATTTGTACTCTTTTTTTTTGTATACAAGTAGCCCCCTGCTCGCTACCCTTAGTCTATCGTTCCTTCGTTCTTTTTTTTTTTTATTCAAACGTACAACGAATGAAATTTTTTTCATCAGTGTCACCGTTTTTACGAGCAAAAAAAAGAGCAATTCGAGTCAAAAAATTAAACGCGAAATTTAATACGTACGTCACAGTGGTGTACGTTCATCGCGTATACCAAAATACCCGCCGTCTTCTTGCTAAGTTCAAGGTAAAGCGAAAAGCTAATTTGGCAACACCGCCGCGCCAACTGGAGATTTATACGCTGTAATTTTCAGTCTTTTGAAATATTATATCTGACATTTATTTATTACCAACTGCGGAAGCAGCAAGAAAAAAAAACGAACGAAAATACCACGCCGAAAAGTTGACGACAAACTTGCTGCTTCTTTCGAGTAAAATTCCATTCGGTGGAAATTTTTTTCAAATGTGGGCCTTCTGCCGTATTCGTACGGTAAAAGATACCGAGAAGTATTCGAATTCTTTGTAGAAAAAAACAGCCGCCAAAAAATTGGATAAAATTACTCACGTGTTTTTATACCATTTACTTGAATGAGTAACAACCCAGATATCTAAACTGAATGCCATGGGTTATTGTGTTCTTTCAAGTTTAACGATTTTATGTACCTTGATAAGAAATTTATAGCTTTCATATATCTACATTTCGAAATTATAATGTTTTCGGTATTATTAATGATTTTCACGATTTTAAACGTAATTTTACGATTTTCCTAAAGAACAAATTGCGAAAATAAAAATTCTAGAATTTTATTATACTCGCACGCTCGTAAATAATATGAGCAAGTTTTGTTTGATCCTACCCCTTACTCCAACTTTTCAAGCTTTTCGCAAGTTTCTGGACGAAATTGGTTCGGTTTTGGATTTTGCAGAATTTGGAAAAATTCAGACTTCGCGGTAATTTCACAAATTTCAAATAAATTAAAAAAAAATTGATCTGAAAAATTCTAATAATTGGATTTGGACCGATCATCCCTAAAAAAAACTCAATTTTGTCTTTTCCACCACCTTACCCCAAACTCACACTCAAGTTCTCGGTACTGGTTCCTCAAAAATTTCGGGGAAAAAATTCAGAGATTTGCTTTTTTGACTACTTTACAAATTTTTAACAAGTATTACAAATTCTCAAATTTTTCATCTTCATATAATTTTCCAATTTTAGTGATATTTTTTTTTGATTTTACAATTTTGATAGCTCTTTGTTCTGTGATTATGATCTCTGACAAGGTAAATACATTTCATAATTTGTCAACAAATTGCACCCTTGGAGTACCTAATAATGTCATCTCACAAAAATCAAATTTTTGGGAAATGATAATTAAAGAAATTCTTATAATTCGAACGTTTTTTTGAATTTTTGGACACATTCTTCTGATCATTTCTGCTAATCAGACACGTTTTTAAAACCTCAAAGCCTCTACTTTCCAAAAATAATGAATGGTTACTCAACACAATTTTTGGTTCTTCAATATTCAACTTGAAAACCCTCATTTCGAGTAGGGTGGTCCTTTTATAATTTTAGAAAAAAAAATTTCTGATTTTTTTTGCTCTCGCCCCTCCCCCCAAGTTTTGTTCCTTTTTATAACAAAATAAATCCTAGAAAGTTTCACCCCCTCATGCAAAATAAGTGGAGCTCAATCTCTCATAAAATTTAAAAAACTGTTTTTGGAAATGCGATGAAAATTTTTTCATTTCTGATTTTTTTGCTCTATTCCCTCCTATCCCCTCCAATGAGGAAATAAGCAGCTCAATAGGTGTACTAAAATTTGAACCACCTCAAACTCACACTTTCATCATACCGGGGAGGGAGATTAAAAATTATAAGGATTATTTTTGATCAGAGAGGATACTGGGAAGAACTAGAATGAAGAAAATCAAAAATTTTAAGCAATTAATAAAAGGAGGTTTGAAATGACCACTTGAAATTTAGTTGAATAAAACATGAAAAATAGAGAATTATTTTTTTATAAAAAGGAACAATTTTAGGGGGACAGGGGGGGAGCAAAAAATTCAAAAGTTGAAAAAAATTATGAGTTATGACATTTTGATTTCTGGAAATTTTCTGTTTTGAGTGATAACATTGATATTACACCTCGTTATTATTTCCCACTGCAGACCTTTTTTCCAAACATTTCGACTTGCTTCAGGTTTTGGTTATTTTGACCCTTGACCGAAAATATATTCCCCTAGAGTAGAGGAAAGAATTCAACATGGGTATCAATATGTAGGTCAGAGCTGCCAACTTTAAGAATTTATCCCTAAAGTTGAGTATTTTTGAATCTTTGAAAAAATTTCAAGTATTTTTTTAAGGATTTTTTTGAATTTTTCAAAAACAGATGTTAAAAATACCTGTTTTTGCCTTAAAAATCATTTTTTTTGGAAAAATTTTTATCAAAAACTTTGTTGCGGAAAAATTTATTTCTCGACTATTTTTTCCAACTCGTGTCATAGTGATACATTTTTTTCTCGAATAATGAATAAAAAACATCAAAAAAATGAGCTCATTTCAAATTTTACTACAAATAAGTATTCGATGAAAAGTCGATTAAAAGCGACAAAATGGCCAAAAAAAGCGTTAAAGATTTTTCAAGAATTTTTTTCAAGCCAATTTCGAACGATTTAGCGATTTTTCAAAATTTTGGTAGGCAGCTCTGATGTAGGTACTGTTGTTGACCTCTGAAATCCAATTCTGATAAAGGAAATAGACTAAAACCCCCAACGGAAAGATAGAGGGGGGGGGGGGAGATCAAAAATAAACATTTTTCAATGTTATCGAAAGTATCATCGTGAATATTTTTCATTTTTATAGTCTCTCAAGCACATTTCTGATGTTAATTTACTAAAAAAAAAGAAACAAAAATCAAAAGCAACTGTAGAGAGGTAGGGGGCGATAATTTCCAATTCGTTATGAAGCATGTCTATGATTCTCAACCTCTGGAATCCATATCTAGATTCATTTCGATGATCACAGGCGTAACTTGAGGGCGTTAAGGAGGCACTTGCCCTCCCCTCAACAATTTCATTCGTCAGTATAATTATCAACAGAAATTTTTGAGGGAAAAATGGTGAAATTTCAGATTTTTCGATTTTGAATATTTTCAACTTTGCTGAATTTGCAATCATTTTTAAATCTCTATGATTTCTATACGTACGTTTGTCGAAAATGTCTGTTTTTTCAATTATGATTTTTTCGTTCAATTTTCGTAATTCGAGTTGATTTGAAATTCATGACCAGCCATCGGAAAAGGTCTCACTTTACATAGACAAAATTTGAGAAAAAAGGTGAATTTTCTCGAATTTTACCTTTTTGCAAAGTGGGGCCTTTTCTAATGAAAGGTCATATTTTATAACTTTTCAATTAAAATAAGATTTTTTCACTAACTTAAAATAAAACCTATTCATTTCAACAAAATCAACACCCAATATTGTTATTTGTTGGTAGCAAAAATAAGTTGGCAATAAAAATGGCTTCAACAAAATTCCCAGCCAAAAAATTTTGATGTCAGAAAAAAATTTGAGCAAATATCTAACTTGGTAAAAATTAGAAAACAATGAAAATTGATTTTCAACTAAATTTGCACTTGAATGATGCCATTAAAATTGGTTCAACAAATTTTCCGGCCAAAAAAAATTGAAAGAGGAAAAATGCATTTTTATACTCGTGCATATTTGAACATACAAAATTCATATTCCAACTCAGCCTTCATTTGTAAACAAACTAACAAAGTTCCATGTACTCAAGTTCGACTACCCTTTGATCACGTATCAATAACATAAAAACCACAAAATTTGCTGCATAATTTACCTAAATTATGCGGCGAATTCATGAATAATTCGCAAAAAAAAAGAAACCTGTTATAATTTAAAATTACCTAAACCAATTACAAGTTTTGACGCACACAATTACGTAGGTAAATTGCATAATTTTAATAAATTTGAATTTTACCTTCGCCCAAACTCACATAAAACTTACAAATTGACAATTTTTTCGATTGTACAATCGCATTATGCGACAAACTCCCTCCTCCACTTCTTTTCTCCAGCCACCATATCACATACATAGTATCGATAAACCACATCCACACACACAATTGGAACAACAAGACGAGTACGAGTATTTTAGCAAGACAACTTTTCCTCCTTTTGTAGGCTACACATGCACATATGGTTCATAAGGTGGGCGTTCTAAAAGGAAAGAAAAAAATTGAAATATAATAATTTTCGAGCACAGTTGCGAAGTATAAAATGCGAACGAACGTTTAAACCATAAATCACACTGATTGCATTTACATTGTACCGATTTCACCGGCTACCGTGTCGTTCGACCAGATGATTCGTTCGCTATACGAGTACCTAAGGTATAAGTCATCTACACGATACGATGGTGGAATCCTCCTCATTAACGTAACCGATTACACGATGTGTATATTTAACAATGTACATACCACGATGAAAAATCGAACGTTTAATTCAACAATACACAGTGGCAAGCCAAGCTCAATACGCCAACTGTATGTTAGGCAATAGAAAACCCATTCATAATTCAGATAGGAAAAAAAAAATCCTGGAAGGAGTTTTTACAAAACGTACCATCACCAACCAACGCGACCATTTGTCAAATAAATCATTGGCAAGGCTGACAGTTACCTAAACGTTTGTATATCTGGCGATATTGTACATTTGACTTATTCATTACCTATTGCTACCAGTTCTTTGGACCGTATCGAGGCGCCTTTTCATATTCAAAATAGTCTCATTTCGAGTATCGATGTCGCAGCTTTGCTTCTGATGAGCTCCTGCTTGCTCCCAGGTCCATGACTCGAAACTTGATACTTTTACAAGCTCGACTGCGACCTCGATTCCAACCAGTACAATAGAAAAGAGAGGGCGAATTTAGACTACGTAAAAAAATCGAGCATCATATTCGGTCAAAACAATCAAATCGTTTCTTTTGGTAGACTCGACTCGACTGCGCATCTAATTGTTTTTTTTTTCAAACGTATTTTCTTTGAACACCATCAGCAGATCGTATCGGAAGTAATTTAGGATATTTTTTTCGCCTCAACTTGGTAATTAAACCAGCGACCGTGAAAGTTACCCGGACTGCGTTAATTGTCGTAGGTATTTCGGTGTTTTAATTTATTATACGTAAGGTTGGCCTACGTTCGCATCCGAATCAACGAGCCTACAAAGAAAACATTTTTCCTTTCGGTTGGACTTGCTGTTTGGGAACCTGAAAGATGAAAATCTGGTGCTCTTTCATTAGCAATATTGAGCGTAGGCGGGATTATTGTACTCGTACCCTACCTAACGACCGTCCAAATGCTCCGATAAAATGTTTTTCATCGTTTGATACAAATTTGTAGCTTTTTGTTTTACTCGTAGCACGTGAAAATGCCTGCATATATACTCGTATCGGTATGCGTGTACGAAATACAGCCAGTTCTTTTCATTAATATATGAAATAAACTCGAACGAGTGCATAGGGAGGTTTATCATTACCTTAAAAAAGGTATTACCGATGTTCGGTTATTTGAATATGTGCCGAAGCCTATGTAAGCTCTCGGCGGCTGGCTTTTCGAAATTACCGCGTCATTGGGTATATTTTCACGCTTGATGAATGCCCGATACACGGCGTAATGGCGGCCTTGGAATGTACTGCTCGGTATATTGTACATAAAACATCGGCCACACGGTGTATTAGTGAGTCATGAAAATCATATTTTTATATCGAGTGATTTTTACCTACATTATAGTTCGACGGATAATGGATGATTTATAATACATTTTTTCTACCACTTTGTCTACCTCTCTCTCTATCTCGCCAGCTATTTTGCTTCTTTCTCTCTCTGGAAAGTAATTACGAGCTGGCCTATAAACTGCGTAGATGGCCGGGCATTTATTTTTTTTTTTAGCTTTTTCTGTATAGTCGAATTTTATAATATTTCATGTCACAAAAATAAGTACGCTGGGTTTGATGGTGTATCGATTTTTTTTCCTTATTGGAAAAGTAAGAGTGAGAAGAGGTATTGTACGCAAAAAATGTAAGTTTTTGGAATTTTTGCGGTTTTTTTCACGTTTGGAGTTTGAGTAAGATGTTAGAGTGGCAAACTGTCAATTTTTCACAAAATACCGCTTTTAATGATAGAATCATGAGATCAAAACAAAATTTTAGAGAACGAGAGCCCTCTTCAATTTCCCATAGGGGGCGCGAGGAGAGGAACTTTTGAGGCACCAACCCCCTTCTGCAACAGTAGTGAACTATTTCGACGTTTTTGAGGTCGACTGTACATATTTCGACCTTCCTGAACACGAATATGTAATTACTTTCAACATCTGATTGCGAGAAGTGCCCCAAATTTCAAATCAAAAAACCTCCAATTTTTTGCAAATAACGAAAAATGCTTAAAAAGCTAGGTTTTCCGCCCCTACATCAAACGGAAGGGTCAGAATCGAATTTTCAATACGATATTCGTGTAGTACGTGTTGCATAAGATGTATACAAATGCTTCCAAAGTTCTCATACCTCCATCTTGGGGAACAGGAGAAGTTGCAATCTCTTCAATTTTAACAATTTTTCATGTTTTTGCTTGGTAGCGCCTTCAATATGGCAGATAGGCAAAATTCATACATAAACTTTTTAATAGTAATAATCAAGACCGATAAAATAAGTTATATAAAAATTTTGCCTATCTGTCATATTGAAGGCGCTAAAGCACTTACAAAATCGTACTATTTCGTTTATCCCTTGGTTAGTCGCACTACGGAGCTTTCATCCGGATATGTCCGGAGGTTTCTTTCATGGTGCAACTAATTACACTTTTTATTTCCGGCATTAGTCG
>FIZU01014879.1:0-18536 GCA_900064475.1 Pseudococcus longispinus | reverse complement strand
CAAATTTCAGACTTCTACCTATTATAGTTACTGAGAACATTCGCGGACAAACTTTTTTGGCGAATACATAATACCGAATTTTTCTGAAAATTCGGTTAAAAACTCATCAGTGTACCTATAGGTACTTACCCAGTCAGTTTTAATGAGAATGAATCTGAAAAATTTCAGCTCGTCCTCCACTCTCATGCATCGGAGCGATATTTGAAAAAAAGTAATTTGGTAACGTATAAAATCAAAAAAAAAAGTAACCAAAAAATAACAAAATTTTTTGAATCAAGTTTTAAATAATGACTAACAAACCCTCCTCTCCTGCCAATTTTTTCAACATTTTCTTTTTTTTTCTCTTTTATGGTACTTTTTCTTTTTCTGTGCTTCTCACAAAATGTTTAAAAGACAACTTCACCAAAAATGACGAATTCAATTTTATTTTGCGATCAACCGAATTGTCAACTAGTGAAAAATTTTCCACTCAACTTCGAACATTTCAAGCTAAATTGACCCCAAAAAAAATCATTCAGACAGTAGGTAGAGTAAATAGATAAACATTCATGGGAAGGGGAGGGAATGAGTAAAAAAGCGATTCTATGTAAAATTTTGAAAAATATCAGGGGTGGAAAACTAAAACTGGAACTGAGGACTGAAAAAAAACTGGAACTAAATTATAAAAACTGGAATTGGAATTGGAACTGGAACTAGAAATTAAATTTAGTTTCAGATTTTTTGTACTCGTATCTTCAAATAGATATGGGGTAAACGTTTATAAAAATGCTAGTATCATTATAAAGTAGTCAAATTGAGGAAAAACTAGGGTTAGCGTATTTGCAAAGTAAATTTTCGGGACACAAAAATCATCCCTCCCCCCCACTTCGACTGAATTTTTTTCAATGATGGCTATTGCATTAAACCTTGGTTTAGAAGTAGGGGTGGGATGGACAACTTTTGGTCATATTTTTGGACTACATTCATATCAATTTCCCAATTTTCAATAGGAAAAAATAAAAATAAAATGTAATTTTTCATATTTAAATCGTTTCAGTTTAATTGATTTCAATTTTTAATTTAAAAATTATAAAATTTTCGCTTGAATTATCAGATTTTTCAAAATCTACATAATTAAGCGTCCCGAAGAATTTTTTCGGGGCGCCGCGATCACTTCTTGAAAAAAGTCAGGACAGATGGCAACTCTGCCCCCCCTCCCCCATATAAAAAATTAAGAAGCAATCTCTAGTTTTTTCAGTATTTTGGATAGTAGCAGATCGATAAAAAAATTGATTGAAGTCGAAAACCTAAAGATGGGCTTACAAATCTGAGTACGAATACATAAAAATCTCGTTCTGCGTTTAAATTTTTCATCAAAATTCTCAAAATCGACCTTTAGCAGTTTGATATTTTTTTATTTTATTTTGTAAGTCTACTTTGAAGATCAAAACTCGATTCAATTGATTAGAAATAATCCAGTAACTTTTGACACCTAATCGATCACTATCCCTTGGTGGTTGTGTCATATCCACCCCTTGACCATTCGCCCAATTTCATTATACTTGTATTAACACACATCTAATCAAATTCTGATTTTTTTTTATGTTTCAGTATCATGTTTAAGTTTTGTTTTTACTCAAACTGTTTCTGCACCATCGGAAAATAAAAACGACAATGTCGCGTCCATTACGCAAACAGTATATGGATTCTTGGATTTCACTACCACCATTGGTAACACTGTTATGGTTTTTTCGCCGCAAAGTGCTTCTACCACAAGTACGTATGATTCATCCAAACTCAAATACCATAATTTTTCATAGAATCCAATCACGTCAGATTTCATTTTGATGCAAATAAGCAAAATGATATAACTGGGCAACTAATTACCTACTTAGTACTTTTATTTGGCAAAAAAAGTTGATTTTTTCTTAATCCACAAAACGAAATAATTGCCTATTTTGCGATATGTTTACCTATCACGGTAGGATTATTCAAATTCGTTTCAATACCAAAGTAATAATAAATAGCAACACTGAAAGAAAAAAAGAAAAAAAATGAAACCTTAACGTCGTATCTTACGTACATATAACGTTAAACGACGTGTATATAATAAGAACCTATATCGGTTATATAGCTACATATAAAGCCAACACATTTGTCAACCTTATGCCACGTTATTTTACAGGTGAAAAGTCCACCGTCCAGGATACAGTTACGGTAATAAATGAAAAACCGCGAACGGAGAGCGGAAATTCGGCAACCGAAATTAAACCTAGTAAAACCGCAACGTCGTCGCAAACGTCTCAGTTAGATAATAAAGTAGAAAGTAAAAATGTTGGTAAAAATGAAACGAGCGTCGACAAAAGCGATAAATCAAAAGATGCAGAAAACAAAAAACCTACAACAAAGGGGGCGACGTCGACGACGGCGGCGGCGAACGTATTGAAAAGCACGACGCATTCGCATAGCGTAGCGCCAGCGACGTCTTCCGACAATAAAACCAACGCGACGAAAAGCAAGACGGAAAAAAGCGCTAATAAAGCGACATCCAAAAGCCTACCTCAAAATTCGACGACGAAATCGGTTACGAAATCGGATAAAGCCAAAAGTACGCCCAAAGCTACCACCGTTGGTAAACTAAACCCGGTAACCGAATCGAATTCCAGCCCGCAATTAATCTCTACTAAGAAATTTAATAAAGAAGCCGAAAAAACTAAACCGACGACTAAACCGGAAACCACGACCAAGGCTAATGTAACACCGAAAGCTCAGCACAAGCTTGAAATAAAATCTAACAAATTACTCGCTTCTAACCAAACAACGTCTAATGTTACTTCTAAACCTATTGTAAAAAGCACCGCTAAAAGCGATAAACCAAAAACTACCACTAAGACTACTACGAAATCCGAATCGGTGTCCGTTTCAGAACCACCGCCACCGCCGCCCAAAAATCAAGATACCGAAAAAGTCACCAGTTCCGTTATCATCGCCAGCAAGGTGGAAATTCGAGAAGGTCCAACAAGTGTGCAAAAAGTAGCGAAAAAACAGGAAATCGAACCCTCAAACGTCGACCAAAGTTTGTCGAGTAGTGCTCAAATTAAAAACGAAGACCAAAGTAAATCGTCCTCGACGACGTCCAACGTATCCGAACAACAGACCAAAACCACCCAAGCGAAAGAAGAAAACACTTCGGGTACAGACGAACCTGCTGTCATTTCTAGTAGCGGCGTATTAGCTCCGGAATACGATTTCCTATCCAGGCAACCCTCTGAAGTGGTCGACGAAACGTTTAAGGTAAGGAGTTGCTTTGAAGTTATTTTTGCATTAGTTTTCTCTCTATACAGGGTGTTTCACGGTATAAGGAAACCCTTCTATATGGAAACTATGCAACACAATAACTCTGTGTAGGAATGTTTGCCCAAGGTATGAGCTGCGAGGGTGTATAGGAGTATTTCGGTTTTGGGAAAATGTTCAGTTATTTTTTTGATTTTTTACACCCAAAATTCGAATGGTTGCAAGTTTTTATCTAATTCAGATGGACGATGGAGAAGTGAGGATTGCGCCATTGTAATTCGCAAACTTCTTTCATTCAGGAAGACCAATAACAATGACAAATAATGGGGGAAATTTTCAAAGAACTTTGATAGAAATTCAAGTTCAAAGTGTTTAATAGTGAAAAGTTTAACCAAGAAGTTGAACTTTTAAAAATCATTAATCTTTTTGAAAAACGATCAAAATACTCGTTCGAAATTCAGCATTTAATTATTTCAGTACTGAAATTGAACGTAAATAAAAATATAATGGACTGATTCCGGTAGCAAATTTCCTCCTCTACAGCATCAATTTCTGGATTTTTTTTGTATATGAGACTTCATTTTTTCTTTGACTTTTTTTTAGGAAAGTTTGAGGAGATTTGAAAAAAGTTGTGGGGTGACATCAAAAGGACGTGGAAAAAATTTTGACTCTGACTTGAACCAACATTTTGCAAATAGGAGTTCAAAATTTTGAAATTTTCCCAAATTAAAAAGAAATAGATTTTTATTTTTTTAAATTTTTTTTGGGTAGTTAGTCATATTATTATCATAGAACAGTGAAAAAATTGTCCCGATTTTTTCGGATTTTTTTTAGGGATGTTCAGATGATTTTTGTACACAGCCAAAATTATTGTTTTTGAGGATATCTCGAAATTGAATGAAAAAACTTCTTACGTAAGATTTCATCAATATTATGGGTTCAATTTCCCCTCCAGATGCACATAAGGCAAACCCCGACGCCTTTTTCCATACTTAGAGGTTCTCAAATTTCCTTCATTACACGAGATTATCTTGAAATTTCATACTATTTCACAGCGATTTGAAAATCCCTGAAAAAAAAAAACGATTGTTGGGTTCGTCTTATATGCATCTGGAGTGAAAATCGAAATCATAATATCGATCAAACCGTATGTAATTACTTATTTTATTCAATTTCGAGATATTATCCTCAAAAACAATAATTTTGGTCAGGAACAAAAATCAGGTAAACACCCCTTAAAAAAACGTAATTTTTTTCCCTGAACCCCATCCACAAAACATTGGTTCAAGTCAGACCAACATTTTTTTCACGTTTTTTGACGTCACCCCACAACTTTTCTTCGAATTCCCCTTCCAACTTTTCAAAAAAAGCAAAAGACGATGCTCAAGTGAAACGAGATTTATATGATCTAACAGAGGAAGTGTGCAAGACAACGTTTCATGAAAAATTTAAAAAATTTTCAACTCGGAGAAAGGACATTAAAATTAATTAATTTTTGGAGTACTTCGAAAGATATTACTGCGGCAGTGGCACTATTAGCGACAAAAAATACTTACATGGGGCCTATTCATACAGATTACATGCTGGTGTCAACACAAACACACGTATTGAGTCTTTCCACAAAACATTAAAATATGTGCATGGGCCCAATCTAACCATTTATCATCAAGAAGGAACCAACCAAACTCAAATTCTCATAATTTTTGACATAGATATGTCTTGGGGCAGAAGGGGGAGGAAGTGCCTCACAAAAAATTTTCAGTTACGTTTTGGCATCACGAAATTCCAGGTACATCAACACAAAAATATTACAATTTTTTTTTTTTAGAAATTGACTTGAAATTTTTCAACTTTTCAATTGGGGGGTTTCAACTTGAAATGCGTGAAAAAAATAACTTCAAATAACTTTTGGAGAAAATATTTAAAAAAAGTAAAAAAGCTACTTGAAAGTAACCAGCTACGATGCCTGTAAATACATTAAGTATTAGAGTGGAGTGAAAAGAGAAACATACTTTGGATTTTGGCCAAATTCAAGGAGGTGGTTCATTTTGCGATGGAGATGCACCATAGAAAATTTTAGATCCCTGGCTCAAAGGGAGGACGGAGCTGGGAGTGCTTAAAGTGGAAATACTTTTGAAAAAAACGCAGTTTTTGCCTATTTTGGGTAGTGCCACTTGCCTGATACTTCGGTCACCCCCTGAAAAATTGCAGTCGAGTTTCTAAATCTCTCTAGGCCAATAAGCCATTCACCTCGAAATTGGACATCACTTATTACTCTCTACCAGGGGATTGAAAAGTTGCAGGTCGCTCAAAAATCTCGATTTTTTAGTGATCTGCAGCATTTTAACCCCCTGGTAGAGAGCAATAAGTGGTATTCAATTTTCAGGTCAATGGCCTAGAGTGGTGTAGAAAGTCAAACTGCAATTTTTCAGGGGTGCCCGAAGTACCAAGCAGGTCGCACTACCCAAAATAGGCAAAAAACTGCGTTTTTTTCAAACGTGATCCCATTTTAAGCACTCCAGCTCCTTCCCTCTTTGAGCTAGGGGTCTAAAGTTTTCTATGATGCAACTCCAACTCAAAATGAACCACCCCCTTGAATTTGGTCAAAATCCGAAGTATGTTTTTTTTTTCACTCCACCCTAATAAGTACGCACAGCTCAAGAAGTAAGGCAACAAACCTACATTGACTTATTATGAGTTGTGAGGTCTTACTTGTAATCTGAAACATACAGATCCTTACATCCTTTAGGTACAAATATGAAGGCTTGTACAGATGTGCACATACAACTGTTGTTTTCTTTTTCATTCATAGGTTATAGATTTGAAACCGAATTCAGCCAGTGGAAAACATCAAAAGCAAAAGAATACTTATCGCGGGACTACACCGCCGCCGGCAGACATTTACGAAGAAACGCAACCGTTAGGGTTAATAACTAGTCTATCCGATTCGATAATTAAAGACGGTTTGACGACCGTTTACGAGACGAACGTAATCGGTACCGTAATTTCGGGCAAATACGCTCAAGTGCTTCAAAGTAATTCTCACGTTCAAAATCAAAAGAAAATAAAACCATCTCCTTCGTCTTCGGCTCGTATATTAAAAACGGCGGCTCCGACGTCTTTGAAATCGAGCAAAATACCCAGTCTGGATCCGACGCCGGTGAACGCTTACGAAGACGATTCGAGCTCTTTATTTTTGGAACCTTACAACATCGACGCGAGCAATATAAAACCGTCTCGCAAACCATCCATCGGTAGTAATTCGTTTTCAAAGAATAAATATTCGTCTAATAAAAATAAATTCAGGGAAGATTATCGAGAAGATTACAGTACTACGTCATCGGAAGATGAAGATATTCTAGATACGGATTACACCCTCGCCAGCGCCAATCCTACATCTCCGTCATATTCGCAATCAACTTCGCCTTCTAAAAAAACAACCGCGAAAAATAAGTCCAATCAAAACGGAAGACCGTTTAAGTAAGTGCAACCACCTTTTTTCCACAATTCTATTTTTTACGCTTACCCGACGCTCGATGCTCGGCGTTTTGTATTCTAAATGGAAGTTTTCCCCTAAAATGAGAACTTTAATAGGAAAAGTATTCGAAAATTAAAGCGAGCGAAAATTTAAACTTATTTTTATTGCAGAATGAAAAGGTGTTTTTGTAAACCGCATTCAAAGATGGTCTCGTTTAATATTTCTTTAACGAATATTTTTTTCGCGCTATTTTTACTCTCCTTTTTTTCCCCCGAGAAATATACTTTGATGTCAGAACCTGCAATTAAGAGCTTTACCTCAAAAGTATAAGTCGGTTTTTAACGTTCGTGTATTGTACAGCACGTGACTCGAGAGTTGGGTATTTTTGCGAATGTTTTCCAGGTTTTTTTCCATATTTCATTTCACCTGCAAGTCGTCGGCCTTGAATCAAGGAATTTTGGAATTTCAAACATTTCAATAGGGGTTTACAATTAAATTTTTTTCATCCAGAAAGTTTCAATGGCTTTCGAAAAAAAATTACTGAAAATAATGTCTGAGTAAAAAATCGATGGTCTCAGATGGTAAAAATATGAATATTACGCTTTTGCTTATACATACAGGGTGTCTCAGTTGAGTTCAGCAGATCAATGCCAGGAGACGACCCTGACGAAGGATTAATTTTTTCATGTAGGAACATCTGCCTAATTTGAATTTGGAAGGACACTGGTTTGAAAAATGATCAAAATCAAATTTTCCTAGTATGAAATTTGGTGGAACTTCTCAATTCAAAAGAAGTTCGATCACGATTACGAAGGTGTCTGTTATCAAAACTACAAATGCTACAAACAAGCGACTATCGTATATGACGAACAAATTATTTTTATCAAAATTTCAAATGACTGAAAATTTGAGAGTGCCAAAGAATGGCCTCATGAATTTTTTTTTGTTTAAAGATTTTAAAAACTTGCTTTTTTGGAAATCAATTTTTCTGTAGTTTTTTCAATTTGAAATAAGTACAATAAAGTGGGTCGTGTCTTTGACTTTTTTTTTTTTTTGGAAAATTGTAGGATGGAGGGGGAATGGGCGTTCTAAAAAAAAGTTGAAGGGTATTGTCAAAAGACCGTGGAAAAAATTTTGGATCTCAGGCTTGAATCATTCACCCTGAGAATGGGGTTCAAAATTTTCAAAATTTCAAAAAAAAAATACGTAAAAATCTAAAAAAAATTGTTTTTTTTTGAGTCACATTAATATTTTATCACTTTTCCCGCTTTTTTGAGGTTTTATATCACGTTTGAAAAATAGCCAAATTTTGACTCTGTTCAAAAGTGATGAATACCCCTGGAAAGTGGAAAAAAGTACTGAAATACATCCTCCCTCCCTGAATGGGTAGGCAATTAGGTATAACATGACTAATTATCACAAAAAAACAATTTTTTCTCGATTTTTATATGATTTTTTGGAATTTTGAAAATGTTAAACCCCATTCACAGGGTGAAGGATTCAGGCCTGAGACTCAAGATTTTTCCTAGGGATTTTGACATACCCTACAACTTTTTTTCGAATCCCTCCACCCAACTTTCCACCAAAAGTTAAAGAAGACCGGCCCTAATTCAAATTCAAATTCAAATTTCTTTAATTCTGCAAACAAGTTGCTATTACAGCGTCGTATCTAAAAATATACATATATTTGAGAAAAGCTCATCAGACTTTAAGTTGTTGAATTTGGTGACTTTTTTTGTCTTTTTCTCTATTCAGCATGAGAACGAAATAATTTTGAAAAAAATTAGTTTTTCTTTCAACTTGTTTGAAAGGCGATAAAATTAGCTTTCGAATGATATGGCTACATTTTGATTTTATGAATTTTTACCACGATAACACAAAAAGTTATACGAAATCAAAAAGTAACAATATCATTTGGAAGCTAATTCTATTTTTTATCAAAAAATATAAATAATGAAAAATTTCCAACAAAATTGTATCTTTCTTATGCTAAGCAGAAAAGTACTATGAAAAATCTGGAATCTTAAAATTGGGACACCCTGTATACATAGAAATTTTACTAAAATTTTTTAAAAATTCATAAGAGAGGTGAACTTCTTAGGTCTAAACACAGCTGTTAATCTTCGCTCTCTTTCCAACCAACGTTGGAAAAAAAATTTGACGTCTCACTTGCCTATACCTACGTAAACGTTAAAAGCAGAAAATTTTCAAGAATGCGGCAAGTTTTCGGTTTATAATAGATCCATAATAACTGGAAACCATCTGGTTTAAAATTTTACGAACAGAATTGTTGGGTTTCGGTAAACTTAAGTTTTCGCTATTCTGGTTGTCGGAACTTTATGCACCCGTATACGAGAAATTCTCGTTAAAGAGCAGGAAGCTGCAAGTCGAAAGTTTAAAATTAGAAGAATTAAATTTATCGACTGGCTGGAAGAAGGTATTCTCGATGCTCGGGGGTATTTTTAGTCGTTGGAGCATGCGAAAATATATTTTAATAATTTCGTAAGATTACGACAAACAAAATTATAGTCGCTAGGGTAAATACGATTATTCGCAATACGACGCCACAGTTTCGGTTACTCCAATTAAGAATCTGTTTTTGACAAGCGCAGCACGCAGCCTTAGGATGTTATTTCTTAAAATTCATTTACTTCTTTTTCCGCCTTACTTATACTTTCAAACTCGATGTTTTAATTAGATCACAAAACAATAGATTCAGCAAACCGACGACACCAGAATTAGCAACGGTTTCGGTATTCAGCGAAAGCAAAGCTTCGGCTGTGACTCCTTCGTACAGCGCCGCCGGAGGTCGTCGTTTCACACCTAGTAACAGAAGATCGACCGCTAAACCAGCCACCACGTCTTCGGAAACGGAACGAGGCTTTACGAACAAACGTACCGGCTTCAAGCATAAAATCGGTCCTTCCAACGTGGATAATAACATCTCGCCTGTGTCGACTTCCAAATTCAAACTGATTAGACCCAGTGGCCGATGGCAATACAAAACGTCGCCCAGACCTCGTGTTACCATTCGTCGACAAGATGAAAATCTCGATAATGTTACTGTCAGCCCTATGCCTCAATTTACACCCGATATTCAACTGGAAACCGATCAGGAATTATCTGGATCTGGCATATTTCCAGCCCTGCAGCATGAAGATAATTCAATTGTGCATGATGTATCTCCGTCCTGGAGTCCGGAAACGTTGAGAGTTGAGATTTCGACGCCTGCCGATTTCAAAGATGTTTATTACGAAATTGCAACCATCAAAACGCCGTATACGTATTCGGTAAGTGGTTCGCATGTTGATAGGCACATTAACGTGGTTTTTTATTGTTGTTTGGGTATTGTTAAATTTTAATGCATGTAATGATACATTCTTCAAGCAATCGGTTGGAATTGAGAACCTTACACTCCCAGTTGCTACTTGATTACCTAGGTACTTATAGAGGGATTTTATTTTTACATATTTCAATTTTTGCTTTACGACAAAATAATTTTTTCCAAAGTAAGCATACTTATGCTGCCAGATCTCAATTTCCTTTTTTTTTATCCAATATTAATCTTTTTACGGTTCAATGAATAATCAGAGGATCGGAAAATTAATCTTACCTAAATGTTTTTTTTATCTACAAATAATGACAATATAACTATCGTTTGATGATTAGAAATCAATCGTTAATTGAGAATCTGTCATTCAGGCGTTTTATCGGTTGATTTGTTTGAAAGTAATTAAGCGGAATTATCAATAAATCACACGAATGGCTGATCAATTTATGTTGGTGGCGTTGAAACCAAATGATATTATGAAAAAAATTATTATAATGAATACTATCAACCCTTTTTGAGGCTACGAAGGGAGGTTTTGAAAAAAAAATGAGAAAAAAGTATGAAAAGGCGAATTTTCACCTAAACCTATTTTTTCAGTTGTGGGGGGTATTTTTTTATTCATTATAAAAATGAGAAAAAACTCTTAAAAGAAAAAAGTAATTTTTTAGTTTTTCATAATGGGTCATAAATATGCTCAACCGGACAATCACAAAACATTCAGGGTCATAGGTTATTCTAAGAGATTTTTGGAACTACCCAACGTAAAATGATTACTGTAATTTCGAGATTTATTGTAAAACTCATCAGAAATTACCACGTGATTACCAAGTAGTATTTACGCGATAATTTTCCCCAATTAAGGGAGGGGAGGGAGGTGGGTCAGAATTTTTCAAAAAAATAAGATAGATCCACTCTTCAAGCGGACATATTGATACATGGACATGTCCTTTTAAGTCCGTCAAATTGAAATTTTCCAAATCCAAAAATTAATTTGAGTTCTTAAAAATTTTCTAAGTACAAAAAACTCTGACATAATGTCTGGAAGTCAATTGTTTGAGTTAAAATTAGAAAAATCTTAATTGTTTAATGAATGAGTAAATTGCCATAAAAATTAGTGAAAATATACAAAAAATGACTGCAAAATCATGAAAACTGTCGGAAATCTCGTAAGAATTGTTCAAATTTTCACAAAAATCCATTAAAATATGAAAAAATTATAAAAGTCTTGGAAAATCTTGTTGAAATTGCAAGAAATTTATAAAGAATCAGTTAAAATATTGTAAAAACAGGCTAAAAACTATGGAAATTGTCGAAAACTTGATAAATTTTTTTGAAATTGTAGTGAAAGTCGGAAGAAATAAGGTAGAAATGACCAAAAAAATCCATAAAAACTGTCAAAAAATCTTGAAAAAATTGTTGAATTTTCATAAAAATCATTTCAAATACGAGTAGTACAAAAAAAAAATCAAAAACCCACAAAAATTGGTAAAAAATATTGTAAAAACGGTCAAAAAATTACGAAATCTGTCAAAACTCTCGTAAAAACTGCATAAATTTTTACCACATCTTCCAAACCATGAACAATTTATTACCGTTTTTGTATTATTTTTTTTGGTTTTTCAAAAAACTTTGCAAATATTGCTATGTTTTTATGACATTTCAACCACTTTTACTAAACGATTTTTAGTAATATTTTCACAATTTTTACAAGATTTTCGATACTTTTATGATTTTTTTGACTTTTTAAACGAAGTTTTTACTGATGTTAATGAAAATTTGAGAAATTTTAACGAAATTTTCGACAGTTTTCATGATATTCTAAATGATTTCAATTGAAAATCACAACAACTTCAACGACTTCTTTTGCTTCAAGTTTTCTTCATTTGTTTAAAACACTAGAAAGGGTCACTTACATTAGCATGAAAAAAATCACAATTATTTTTAAGAAATTGATTTTTATTTTTGAAAAATTCTTTCATCAATTTTTGAAAATTTGAAATTTATGAAAATACTCCCTCCCCCCAATTATTTCTTTTAAATTTTTCGTTCAAAGTAACATCCTCATTACAGGGTGTTTTAAAAAGTTTACTTATCAAAATTCAGCACTTTTTTCAGAATTTTGTAACATTTTCAGAAGGATGTTTCTTAAATTTACGAGGTCCACCAGCCCCCCCCCCCCAAATCCACATATAATTTAAGATTTTTGAAAAAACTTTCTGACAGTTCGTCAATGTGTCACCAAGCATTGAAGTCTAAAAAATTTCAACTTTGAGGCAGACAAAATCAAATTTTTTTTTTTTTGATTGAGATTTTCCCCACTTTTTTGTAATTTTAAACCATTTTTTGATATTTTTTCAAAGAATAAAAAAAAAAATCGAAATTTTGCCATTTATAAAACATTTTTAATTAGGTTTTTAAAAGGAAAATTTTTGCATAAATAGGTATTCAAAAACTAAAATTTTTTCAAAATAACTAATAGTTCATTGAAAAAAAAAAGAATTTGTAAAAAAGAGAGCGTTTGAGATAAATTCAGTGCTTTTACAGTAGATACTTTTTTGACTTATGGAGGAATTTTTCAGCAGTTTCAGCACCTGTTAGACATCCAACGAGAAAAAAAATTAAAAAAACGATAAAAAAAAATGAATTTTTTATAACCCAATTTGAATTTTGCCTAATAAAAACTAAGAAGTCAAAATTCCACGACTTCAATAGTAAAATCCATGACTTTTCCATGACTTCCATGACCTGATGACACCAGATACGATGCCTGAAATTGAGTAGGCCGATCGAAGGATGGGAAAGGGATAAAAGCTGCGTACTTTGGGATATAAGTATTCAGAGTAATTGAATTCTTCGATTTTGTTACAGATCGGCACAGTAAGACACGTACGATTCAACACTGTAACATCTACGTACGAAAAAAGCTTAGTCCAAGCAACGGAATCGCCAACCTCTCGTAGCGAACCATTATCGGAAAACATCTTAGCCAGTACCCATAACGCATACGATAAAGAACCCCCATTAGACTCGAGTATCGCTACTTTACCACCCATCGGTCTGGCCGGCGATGCGGAAACACCTCCGTTGGAAACGATCACCGAATCTTTCAGCACCACTCAGCTTATGCTCAAGACGCACATTTTGCCTGTGGTACGCGGCGGTAGCGATACCACCAAATATACGCTGGTGCAATCCTACCACGTTACCAGATTAGTGACAGCTACGAAAACGTTGCCTCCTATGGAAGTCTACCAGTTCGTACCGACGAAAGCGTTGAACGAATTTAATACCAGATTAGACGAGGCCGGTTCCGAAGTGCATTTGGAATTGGAATTCGGCGATAATAACGAACAAGACGATGAAGGTAGACCGAACGTATCGAAAGCTTTGTTGTCGGATTTAGATTTAACCAACATAGGGTCGGATTTCGATATCGCCGACGTCGATAAGAATAAAATACTAGAACAGCATTTGAGATCGAAGAAAGCCCATAAATTGACCACGTCGAGTACGCCGGCGCCACCGCCACACACTTCGGAAACTCCTTCGACTCCGGCTCTCAGTCCGGAGCAATTGCAGCAACTAGCTTTGCTAAGATTACTCAATCCGAACGTAGCAGGGATGCCGAATTTAGTTACCTCTTCTAAACCAATCCTTAGGGTGGAAACTGCATACGAAACGTTCGTATTGCCCATATTCAACGCAGGCAGTACAATTTTCTCGACTATATCCAGACCTACGGCTACCGTAACGAAAACCGAATACGAATACGTGACGAATACGTTACCATCGATGCAGCCATCCGCATTTAATCCTCTCTTCCCTCCTCAGCCATCGTTCCAAATCGCGACTACACCTCTAATCACGCAAACAATGTTGACAGAAACAGATAGCAAAGTGTTAAAATTAACTTTCGGCGCTAAAACAGCCTACACCACTGTGTATTCCACCAAAGTTACGCCGACCATTTTAACAACCTATATAACAAATTCTATACCGATACAGCCTACGGCGGCTACATTCCCCGGATTCTTCAATCCGGCTCCTTACGGTTACAACCCTCCTTTCCCTTTCATCGGCTAAACATGGTTGTGGCTATTGACGGACTTTAACCTCAAATTTGGAATAAAAATTCGAAATTCACGGTTTATTCCGATATTCGCCACCAACCCCAACCAATCAATCAATTTCATCGTCTAAGTTTAGTTTATCCTGCTCTCTTCTTCCCCTCCCTTATTCTCTCTCCCTCCTCGTATGTTCCTCAAGCGTAAAATGTAAACGTGAGTTGAAAACTTTGCTCAATCGAAGTACCTAACCTTGCCTAAACCAGTATTAAGTAATTGCGAGAAGCCATATATATATTTAGTTAAGTATTGTAAATACGTTGTGAAAAACCTGGTGATTTTTTTAAAAGGTTCGAAGATTGAAAATTATTTTTATAAGAATTATTCCCATTTTTTTTTTTGGAAATCCATTATCAGTGGTGCGACGACCAATTTCTCTAGAGTTGGGGATGGTTTTTTTCCTTAAATTAAGCATCCCTTCGAAATAATTTATCAACTTTGATGAGAAATTTTACAAAATATATGGGTAAAGGGGTATGATGTATTGTAATTTGTAGTAATACATTAAGCTACCCTTTTTTTCTCGCGTTGTTACATCACTGACTATTATTTCTTAATCTTCTAACCTTTGAAAACCATTCATTAAGTTACCTATGTTATTATTTATTTAATTTTCTAAGCGAATTATTATGAATTTTTAACGAATGTTTTTCTATGTTAAATTTTGGCTAGGTATATGTATGTGTGGTTTTTATTTCGGGGGGAAAAACATAATCAAGCGGCGAGTAGTGTTTTGCCAAGATAAAAATGGGCCTTTTTATACTTAGCGAAGAAAAAAAATCCGCCAATTTTGTTGATTTATGGTTGTCATAAGTTATACGAAGCTCGTATTTTTCTATAAAGAATAAATATTTCATAGTATCGGTGCCCTATTACGTTTTAGATTGTATTTTTAAGGAAAAATAATACCCTCATAATATGATAATTTTTCTCCCTCTGCGCGAATCAAAATTCTGCCTGTATAAAAATTACGATTTTTTTTCTTATTTTTAGATTTTTATCGTTGCCTGCGATGAAAACACGGAAATGATTTTATATTTAGGAAAAAAAATTCTCCATCGAAAGAAATTACATTCTATATTAGATCTTGGTAGGCGTTCGAATTGAAAAGTGAATCTAAATCCGGAATTGGCCGGCTCTCTCGGCTCGTTGTACTTCGCGACCTTCAACTTTTTCCATTCGTCGAATGGAAAATAAATTCACGTTCGGTCAGCTATAGATATTTCGAAGAAAGAAAGAGGCAATTCGTGATCTACCAAGATCCCGGTGGCGATATTCCGCGACTTATATATATCGATTAGAAAGAATATGTGTAAAGGTATATACGGAATGAATTTGTTATTATTTTTTAACTAAGATCGCATTAATTTATAATGATATCGCTGCTGAGTATCGTACGTATCGGTTTAACGATAATTTTTTTTTTTCTATTTCTTTGTCGAGATAATAAATATTAGTAGATTTAAGTTGATTTTTTCTTTTCTATTTTTTGTAAATATTACCAATCTTTTGTAAAAATGTAGATTTCTTTACGAATAAATTTTAAATTTTGTGTAATCGAGTTACTTTTTCTTACTACATATATTTTTTGAAGGTTAATTTATTTAGCTCGAATACCTAAAAAGGGAGCGAAATTTTGCAAAAGAAAATTCATTCGAGCCAACGCTTCTTCTTCATTCAACGTTGATTTGACGACCATTGACGCCGAATATGCGTCAAAATTGCTGATATAATCTCATTTTTATTTCGATTTTCCCAATCAGACCTATTGCTCATTCGACCTCGCAAACGATGATGACTTTGAAATGTTTGGTTGGTTGGCTAGTTGCTTATTTATAAATACATGCTTACTGGAATTAGTTCAGTAAATCATATGGAATATAGCTTCTATAAATCTTATTCGACCGACTTCCTTTTTGTAAATCTCATTATCTACCTCGGTTATTTCAACAATTCAACAAGTATCGGTCTAGAGTACGTACCAACGTCGGCGTCGAAAGAAAAATCATAATCTTGTTCGTTATCGTCTTCGGAATCGCAAGCTTCATCCAGAGAATAATCGCAGGAGTCCGTACTTGAATTGAAACATCTCTTTGAAAAAAAAGCAAAAAACTGTTTTATTATCTAACATACATCTACGAAGTGGTTCCTGTAGAAATCGGGTGCAATTTTGTTGTTTACTCGAAAAAAGTTAAAACCCAAACACACTACGTAGACGTACTAATACAACCATAATACACACGGTAAGTAGATATACACACTCACACTTCATCAGCATCGAATACAAACAAAACATTTGCTAATAAAAAAATCGAAAAAAAGTTCATTCGTCCAATTTCAAACTCTCGCTCAATCCTCTAGTTAACGAGGTAATCTTCGAAACTTTAATTACCCGATTGTCCATGAATTCGAGAAAAAAATGCACACACATTTTCACGCATCCAAATCATATACCAATTCCAGTATTTCTTCTCTTATCTTATCATGAATGCGATCGACATCAATTAGTTAGAACATCAACATTTTCGTATTTACTTACGTCATGCCATGGCTAGTGGTTACCACTCAGTTGCATCGACTATGTTCTCCAACTTGAAATCGAAATTCGAAGCAACACCATTTTCGAAACGTTGACATGATATTTTCCAGCACATAATTCGTGTAAATCAATAAATCATACGCCAAATTAGAAAATCAAGGTTGACCAATACTAGGAAACATTTTGCTCTGCAATTAAGATAATTACCAAGTGTTTGCCAAAAGGCACAAATAGTTGGAAAAACGTTGTTTCTGAAAACAAATAAAAAACGTATTATACGTACTGTATAATCGAACTTTCAAACTTCGGTTTAAGGAAATTTCCGTTATGAGGGTGCAACAGCAATCAGTATACGTATTACGTAGGACGCGTAGGACCTGTGATATTAGAATGAAAAAAAACATTAAATTTTTTAAAAACAATACCTGATTTTCAAAATGAGGGGTGTAACAATATCAAAGAAATTCACACTTCTGTATGAGGTTTCAAAATTTCATTGATTAGCCATTCCGACCGTTTTTCTTAATTTTCAAACTCATAAATTCAATATCAAATGAGCGATACTTACTTCAATTTAAGAAGTATATTTTACAATCAGTCAGCCATAAAACAAATAAAATTTTGGTCAAGCCGGTCAAGTGGTTGAAGAAGAATTGAAATGCTATCGGAAAATGATACATGCGATCGATTCGTGAAATAATTAAAGCTCGTGACAATGGAATTTAGTTTTTCCATTACGTATTATTCAAGTAGAAATGCCAAATATTTTGCAATTAAACATTGAAAAATTACATAATTTTTACTCAAAAACACGAAAAACAACATGAAACCACATGATTAAAGTCATGTGACGTGGCACGGTAAATTAGTTTGTGTACTTTGAGAAGTCAACTTTTTTCAAATGGAGCAAATTTTTAATTTTTAATTTTATCAAAATTGAAATTAAATTAATTAATTGAATCGAATTTTTTATTTATTTTCATTTTTTAATTGAATGAGGAACCTAGAAACAGAAAGTGCCCGACTACCGTCTACCGGTGCCCTGAGCGGTTTTTTTTGTAAATTCTTTTTATTTTCAGTTTTTACTTATTGTTTTTGATCAGGGGATTCAGGCTTCAAAAGCACAGTATTTTTTAATTAAAATTTGAATTTTGTTTGTATTCGATGTAATTTAATTAAAATAGGCATGATCGAGCAAATTTTCAACTATTTTTGATAGATTTAGCCATGATTTAGCTGTGTAATCTGAATTTATTCGGTAAAATTGAAAGTTTTATTTTCAAAATGGTTAATTCAAAAACATTTTTCAAAAAAGTACTTGAACACTAAACAGTGTTAAAAAAAGTCCATTCGTTCATCTCTGCATTGCTTGAAACCCAAACAAAAAAGAAACTATTCACATTCGAATAAACTAAACTAAACCAATTTTTTAAATATGTAATTCGCTATTTGAAGATGGGGTTTCAAAACTATTTATATGTATATTTTGAAAATAGTTTTTAAAATCATCCATCTATTTTCTATTCGCAATAGGTTTGGAACCTATTTTTTACAACCCTGATCGTAATATGATATTTATGAATTAAAATCATTCAGATTAATGATTTGAATATGATGATCTAAAATCATTTTATGCAACAATGATCTTAAATTTTTAAGAAAAAAAGATCATCGAGATCAAAATCATTTTTTACGTAGTTTGTGCATAAATTGTGTAGCATAGCTTGCAGGCTGGCCAGTGTTGGAAAAACCGAAACTCAAACTGAAACCGAAACCGAAAAAAACCGAAAA
>FIZU01014867.1:0-22860 GCA_900064475.1 Pseudococcus longispinus | reverse complement strand
GTATTTTTTTTTTTTTTTTTTTTGATTGGCGGGATTTTTTGCTTTTTAGAAGTATATTTCATTCTTTTGTAAATCAAAAATCTCGATTTTTAAGCCATCTGCAATTTTTCAATAACTCACTGGTAGAGTACGAAAAGTGGTATCCAAATTCTAGTTCAATGGCCTACGAAGGTGTAGAAGCTCAAATTGAAACTTTTTACGTTTGTACTCGAGGTGGTACTACTCAAAAGCGGCAAAAAACCACAATTTTTTCAAAAGTGACCCCATTTTGAAGACATGTGGCTCCGCCACTCTTTGAGCTAGGAAACTAAACTCAATTTTCTGGAAGGCTTTCAACTCAAAATAAACCACCTGAATTTGGTAAAAATACGAGATATATTGCTAACAAAATATTAAAAGATCTTGTTGAAAATCAACTTAGTATTTCTTGAAATTTTTAATCCGAAACATGGTAAAACTTTTTAAAAGAAATATACATTCCAAAAAACTCATGTTGTAGGGGCTTTTACAAATAGAATTCCTCTTTCGAGTCCGCAAAACTGATCCAATTTGTAATCGAAAACATTATTTTATTTTTCCATACTTTGCCGACGAACAATTTGGGTATTGAAAAAAGAAAAAGGTACAAAATCAACTCCAAAATAAACATATCCCAAGATGATAGAATAAAATAAAGAATTTCTTCAATGTGTTGAGATGAAAAAATAAATTCAATTTTTACATTAGGAGACAGGTAAAAATTATTGATGAAAATTTGATCAACTTTTTGAATTTACAGGCGATGAAACGTAAATGAAAATATTAAAAAATCATAGTTGGTGCAGGAATCTGGAATACATATTTCAAATAATCTACTTTGATTCGGAAATTCGACGAGTTTTTCCAAACACCTGTCTACAATTTTTTTTAGAAAATTTGTCACTTTTCGAGGGCAATCTGAATGCCAGCAACAATTCACGTCCTACTCAGTTTCGCCCCTGCCCTCTAAAACAGGTATACAAAAATTTGCCATCCAGTCTCATTCACGTGATAATAATAACTGATGTTTTCGCATACAAATACAAAAAAAGTAAACTACGATAAAATTCTTCTCTGCTTGAAAAAAATTCAAACCTAACCAAACTCACAAACCATGAAACCGCTATACCTCAATCTAACCCGCAGATAAAAATTATAAAGGTAAACTCAGCCAGCAGCATATTGGTAAAACAGTTTATGCGACGGCACGCTTTCCATACGCACACACATCCAAAAAAAAAAAAAAAAAAAAAAAAAAAAACTCAGATAGAAATCTCAATTCGACCGCTTCGATATCGTTAAAAAAAACGCACGCACAAATTGCTTTCGTTCGTCTCAAAGGTACCAGTGGTTCGAATTCGTCGATACAGCACCCTCGCCTCTTCACCTCATCATCAAAAAAAAACTGTATACTCGGAAGGAAGAAATTATATTCGCATTTGTAGCATAAATTAGCATAGAGACCGGAAATGAAAGCCTTAATATAGGGTACTGAGTAAACAAGATTTACTCCCATATCCTGCGCTTTTCTAAAAGTTTCCTGCGTCTATAATTTACGCGACGGACTATTTAGCCAGTGAAGCTACTAATAAACAACTCCTCGCCTATATTAACATCTCGTCGTTCTCGAGCCCTTCTCTCGCCCCCATCCCTCTCCAACAGCCACGTGTTTACCGGAAAATTTGATTTTTTTCGTGCCTTTCTGTTAGCCTCGTAGCTGCTCGATAATTCAAATTCAATTTACCAAGTAGTATAGTATAATATTTTTGCCACCGAAATTGAATTTCGTTTTTTAGAAAAGGGCGCCTGGTCTATAGCGAGTTGTGCACGAATGCATTATAAAAAATTGCCAACCAAGGTGAATTATCACCGCATTGCTACCGTCGTCGTCGCGTCGGATCGTTTCGATAACGCATGTAATATGATATTTTACAGGTGAACGATAATGGGATAACAGCGTATATCAAAACACGTTACCGGGTACTTTTCTTCGTACACATTTCGTCGACGAAGAAAAAAAAAAGCACCACTGCGACAAAAATACCATTCGCACGTGCAAAAAAAGTCCTTCCCAGTCGCCAAAAACACAGTTCGACGCCGACCCACATGATTTCTTCGGGGAAATGAACGCACCAGCACGGTGTTGCATATCAAGGGAACCACACCATGAAAATAGAACACGCCAAATGAAATTATTGCACGTATCATGCCAAACAGCTCTACTACCCGTCGTACATACGTACCTGGGAATTTGCAATAATAATAATAACGCCACGTCGTACATTACGAGACCGACCCATCGACCCCCTCCGATCTAAATGAATAATGGTGATCGATCGTCCGGCGTGCAGACGCGATTAAAACTCGATTCGATGTATGGTCTTCTTTTTTTCCTCCATAACCTCGACTCGAAGCCAAAATGATGTATCTATTCGCAGATGGCGACTGGCGCACGTATACTTTGGCTCAAGTTTTGAGCAAAAGAGCAGAAAAACGCGTCCCACAGATGAGTATTTCTTCTTCTTTTTTGTTCGCAGATATACACGCTATTTATAGATTAAGCCAACTATTTCAGTCACGTAATACTACGAAAAGTAAGATACCGCAAAAGGTATCTTCTCTGTCGTGAGAAAATACCTACTCAGGCCGGATACTAGGCCAAAAGGTCACTTATTCGGCGTGCATTCACTTCGAGACTCCGATTACCATCATTGTCATCGGTTTAATTTGAATTAAACCGAATTTATAAATGCGTTAAGCAAGAAAATTCCTCCAAAAGTAAACTATAGCGGATTTTCTTATTTCAATTTGGTATTATACGAGGATACGCCAAGCCACCGCATCGCTATACGCAGACGAGGCGAAAAAAATCTACATCAACTCGACACACTCGAGTACCTACCGTTTGCCGGTTACTTTTTTATTTTGCACACTTTTTTTCTAATACGATTCTTCAAAATGGGGAAACGTTTATACGTGCAAAAAATGCCATACGAGTACAATGAACGTGATGAAATTTTCACCACCCGGATCCTCTCTACCTCTCTTTTCCTAAAACGTAACAATTGCTTTTTCGATACCACGTTTTTTTTCTCGTTTATGCGAAATAAACTTATTCACCAAACTGATTTCGTATTAGCTGACAATAAATACGTACTTTATCGCTACGTAAGCTATATTATTGTGTATTTCGACGAATACTAATTTCAAAAAATTCATTTCAATTTGGTTTAGAGAGGAAAAGTGTCCACTTTTTCAATTACAATGCCATAATTTGTACGCAAGATGCTGCAGACTTAAGCATTTTTATATCAACGTAGCTTTTGTGTACCCTTGGTAGTTGGACATGAGTCTCATCATTTGACAAGTTCAATAAAGAACAATGGTAAAAAATGTTACTCAACAGACTCTGGAGAAGGAACTACTAAAGTTTCAAAAAAGGAAAAGGAGTGCCCCTGTATTGCCAATGATCCGACTCATTCCATGATTTTGAAAGTGAGAAGAAAGAAAATTGACTGCAAAAATTTCGAAAACTAAATCCCATAGAAAAAAAAACTTCATCGAAGAAAGAAAATTTCAAAGAGTACAATTTTCATTCCTTACATTTTTTTTCAAAACACCCTTATAGTTTGAGCAGAAAATCCATGTTTATAGGAAACGTACGAAGCCGATTTCCAGGCCAAATTAAGGGTGCTACGAAAAAAATGCAAACGATGAAAACTGTAGAAATTAAAATTCTCTTTTTTCTATGAGGTATTTTTCTAGGGTGCTTAGTTTTTGAAATTTTTGCAGTGAGTGTTTTTTTTTAATTTTCAAAACCATCAACTTTATAAATGGGCCACATTGTAGTTGGAATTATTATACAAATCATTGAGAAACATGCTGGAAATGGGTCAAAAAATCATGAAAACCATACAAAAAATGTGATTAAATTTGATAAGAATTATATAAAAATCAATAAGTGCAAATATTGTAAAAACAATTAAAAAGCATTAAAATTGTTTAAAGTCAATTGAAAATTGTTAGAATTTTCATAAAAATTATATATCACGAAAAAATTGTCATAAATCGCGATTTTTTAAAAAGATTATTTATACAATTTTGAACAATCTTTACAATAGTTTCGACAATTTTTATGAATTGTTCATCATTTCTGCGATATTTTCAACTAATTTTCATGAAAATTTTCAAAAAAATCCTCGCTATTTCCATATTACCTATGAAACTATAAAACATAGGATATGCTTTTCTAATTGAATTTTTCAAGTCCCTAAAGTCGTGAACTCGTGATATTTGAAATTTTCTTGAAATTTTTCAAGTCCAAAAAAGTCAGACAAAATATCTAAAAGTCAAAATAACGGATTTTCGTGAGTGAATTTCGTATTGGAATTTTCATGAAAAATTTTACAATATTTTCCGAAGATTTTTACGAATATTCTCAGAGCCGGACCTGTCTTTTTTGGCAAAGATTATCGCCATTTCTTCGCACGATTCTGGAAAAAATGAATACATCAAGCTATTTCAATCATTTTTACAATGATTCGCGCAAGTTTTTTTGGTGGTTTTTAGGGAGTAAAATAGTGTAGCGTTCAAGTCGCTAGCTCCTCACGACTCATACAGTAGGATATTTAGCCGTTGCGAGCTCCACTTACGCGGAGCAACATTAATGTAGAACGAATGGTTTACGAGACTAAGATGTTAACGTGTTCCTTATTTTATACAATAAAATATGTAGCGTATTTGAATATTACAAATAGGTATGTATTTTAATCACTCTAAAATTTCAATGAATGAAACGTATAAAAACCTCAATTTGGTGAATTAGTCAAAACCTGCTTCTACTGCATCGCATAACGCTAAGAATCGTCTTCAATGAAAGCTTATTTTTTCAAACTCCAGAATGAGAGGCCGGGAGATAGGAGTTCTTCTTTTCAAGATTTCGACAAGTATTCAACCTCTTCTCTTCATCTCCTCAGCATTAATAATTTCACGCGAAAAATTCACCATCTTAACAAAACATTTCAAAGGTTCAATCGCAAAACACCAGGCGCGATTAAATCATTGATTAAATTTGCTAAACTGTCCGGATATAAAAACGCAGCTTTAAACCACAGTTAGTTTTCCAGCATCAAACAACGATACCGCAGTATTCGAACCACCCAACACCCTTTCTGCAATCTTCACCAACGTCATTACATTTCTCAAAGACGAAATTACCATTCCGACGAACACCAATCGCTTCGTGCCAATTTCCCACCGCGCTGAAATTAACAACGGTTGTATTTTTTTCAATTATCTAATAAAAACGATATGCAAATGAATGAAAATGTTAATTTAGAAAAACTTCTTAGCTCGACGATATTATTATAATTTACATACAAAATACTTTCCGCAGAAAGTTTCTTTCTTATCGTTGACGTTTAGCTCTCATTTTTGCATCTCCAAGACAGTATAGTTATTTTTTGCTATGTGCAAATAGTTTCGAAGTTTGTAGCCTACGGTATTCGATGCGATGACGACACCGCATCGTATTTTCTTCCCCTGGAAAAAAACTTACCAGGTTCTAACACCGCAGAATATACTTTCTTTCACCTCGCATTGGAATTTATTTTTCTCATTATATGCCACTTTACACCACACTCCGGAATTATATGTACTCGAAACTCTCCGAGAGTTTGGGTTTTATTTTACTTTTATGAATTTCACCCAAGCCCAAACAATCTACCGAGTATACCTTTCAAATAGGAACGAAAAACCTCGCCGGCTATACGGATCTGTTATCGAAGAAAAGCCTTAAACGCATTAAACCGCTTTAAAAAAAATACCCCAGAAACTCCGACACCGAAATTCACCTCCTAGCTAACTTTTTTTTCTCCAACATTATAGAAACTCTCGACCAACAAAAACCAAACCGAAAATTGCCATCGCATAAACCACATTAACCGCACTTCGGAGCAGAAAAAAAACCGCACCATTAACAGATCACTTACGACAAATAATGAGAATAAAAATACAAAAACCGGCATCGGATTTACAACAACATTCGAATTTGCGAAAATAATATTTCCGTTATTTTAATTCTAAACGATAAACACGGTCTTCCGCATTGCATTTTTAACCAAATTTCCCAAACAGCCACTCCTCGTCACCATCCACGTACTGTACGCATACTCGAGTAAAAACTTTTTTCATCTTCGTAATATTTTTCGCAGCTTTCTCGTAAAAGTTTGTTTTTAGCTTTTTTCTTCTCGCGTCGTCTTTTTCAATGGTCGGCTAAAGTTTTTAGGCTCCGAAAAGGAAAAATCTGTCGTTTATTATCAAGTGGTGGTCGATACGAGATCGTTCTAATGAGGATTGTATTATTGTACTTGCGAGACTCAGGATCTTCGAAATGTTCAATACTGAGTGAGGTAATTAATCGAGAAACTTGCCTGTGTTTTAGCATAGGATATGCTTTTAATATGGACAATTCCGCGAAAAACCTGATGAAATTCCGTCACGAAATTCCTTGACGATGACTTTTAGACATTTTGTCAGATTTTTTTGGACTTGGAAAATTTCACCTTTATGGACTTACAAATTTCAAGGCAGTTCAAATCAGACATTTTTTCAGACAGCATTTTACCTAAAGCTGACTTTTTGTACTTCATAGTTTGAAAACGCATTAAATTTTGATTCAGAAAATTACATCAATATTTTCAAAAGTTGATCTTTCAAATTGAAAGCTCAACTTTCAAACTTGCGCTGCGAGTCGGAGCTATAATTGAAAATTCTGCAAAAATTACTGTACAGTATGTACAAGAAATTTTGGCACCCCTCCGAACGATCTCAGCTCCAACGCCACGCTGCACTAGTGGCGTTGGAGCTGCGAGCGCTCTGTACGGTGCCAAAATTTCTTATACATACTGTACACAATTACACATAACATTTGATGATATTTCGACCTTTACCATTGTCATGAAAGACACTCTCAGTGTTGCCATTGGCATCTTTTATGCTAGAATTAGCACCTTGCAAGAGCTCGCAGCATCTTGAAAATTTAAAAGGGTCTAGCATCTTTGTTAAGTATAAATTCAATTTTTTAAAGCATAAATGTTGGAATTTTAGCATCTCTTTCAAAAATCTAGAATTGACGTCAACGCTCCATGAGGATAAGTCAAGTACATACGCGAAGAAAAAAGTAAAGTAAAATCTGTAGCAGGGTTTGACAATACTTCTTATATTTATTGCACATCCAACTGAAAATTTGTTAAAAATTACTGAAAATGTGATGAAAATTGCTAAAAGTAGTGGCATAATGTAGACAGTCGTTGTAAATTCAAGTATTATAATTGCTGCGGCAATAATCACCAACTTATACCAAATTTTGCACAAAAATTGTTTTTGAAGAATTAGGTACGTGTAAAATTAACAAAAATTGCCAAATTGTACATCGCAATACGATACCGTTGTACAGAAATTACCGGACTGTAGGTTAGATGTTGCAGGAAATTGTACACCCCACCTGTATGTCTAGACGACAGACCGTTTCGTTTTCGTTGAATCGCGTGAAGTATCGATATACGTATGGGTGGAGCGCAAAAAAAAAACCATACCTCGGATTTTGACTAGGTAATTTTTTTTTCTCTTTTCAAAAAAATTGAAACTTGAAACTCGAAAACGCGGCATTGTCATTTTTAAAATTTACATTATAATATGGAAATGGCGGGGGACTTTTTTGTAGCAGTTACAACGAATAACGATTTTCATGATTTGTTGAGTTTATCAAGTTTACAATACTTTTGGACGATTTTTCTTGATCTTCGGTTTTTTATAATGTAGCCGAAAGTTATTTTGCAATAAGCGTTCATGTAGGTGCCAATACCGAAGGTAATTTGACCTTTTCGAGAAGTAAAAAAAAGATTGTTTTTATATTTTATCAACGTCGTGTACGTTATTTGAAAATGATAAAACCGAAGAATAACCAATGGTCTTTGAATTAAGCCATCGATGTTTTATTATCCGAGTAAATTTTCGTTTGATTTCGGAGTAATTTTTTTATATTATTTACTCGGAGCAAATACGAGAATTTTATAGGTTGGCCGGATAAAACGTGACTGGGCGCTCACTCGCGGTCATTCGAAATTAGACGCGAGATAAAGGGTGAAATATTTTCTGACTGAATTTTTCATTGGCCCGGGCTGGCGATTTGTTGTTAAATCGAGAATTTGATTCGAGATTTTACAGCGTACTTTTTACGAGATTTTTACGACGAATATGTCACTATTTTAATGATGCGCTATGAAACATGGCCGGTCATAAGAAAACCTCTTTACTGTTGTGTAAATTGCTACGAATTACCAGGGTTTGTTTCGTATCTACGAGTACAATTAAAATGGTGAATTTTGATCGAGGTTTATTAGCGGATTAAACGTGTTGTAAAAATTTCACGTTTGAGGAGTATGTAAGACTAATCCACCCGAAATGAATTTTTTCCTCCTGTATTTCGGACACGTTTAATACGTGTCAAAAACGGCGTTTAAATTAGTAATTTGCCGATGCTTTTTGTTACGATGAATGCATATGGAGTAATTCAGTAGGCTGGCCGCAAGCTTTCTACAAAGGTATGCGGGTATGGAGCTTTTGTCATGGATGAAAATTACGAACACGATGCAGTGCACGGTTCGATGAACCGTTGCTTTTGTGGTCCAGCAATCATGGCTTTAAAAAGTATACGTTTTACGAGCCAATTTACTGTATAGTTTCAATGAGGAATTAGGTCGGAAAAGATGAGTGGGATGATCGGTCCGAGTAATAATTACGACTTTATGATGTATGACTTACATTTAGGATTGGCTTTTTTTTTTTTTTGGAGGAATACCTTTGATGTCAATTTGGTCATCCGAAGGCAATATTTTGGTCAACTTTATGTAGAATAGAGATAAATTTTCATTCTTTGATTATTTTAAGCCCTTTACCAGGAGGTTAAAAAATTGTAGATCGCTGAAAAATCGAGATTTTTGAGTTGAACAAAAAAATAAAATACCCTCCGCTTGATACCGAAACTGGAATTGAAAGGCCAACATTAATGCAAAAAAATTATACCAATTTAAAAACTTGAAAATTTTTCAATGCAGACTTGCCAACTTTCGACTTTTATAAGAAATTCAAACGTTCTTAATTTTTTATGATGAAAATCGATTTTTGCAAAAATCTGAAGTTGGCAAAACCGCAACGAAAATTTTTCAAATTTTTCAATTGATGAATTTTTTGCTTCAATATGGGCACATTTTATCCGCTTCTGGTACCAAGCCGAGGGTATTCTATTTTTTTGAACTCAACTCGAAAATCTTGATTTTTTTGCGATCCGCAACTTTTCAACCACCTAGTACAGGACAATAAATGGTATGCCATTTCGTAGTCGATAACTCAAATTGCCCTTTTTTAAGGGGTGGCCCAAGGCACCTAGCAGGTGGCGCTACCCAAGAAATACAAAAAACCATGTTTTTATCAATAGTAACCACACTTTGAGCACCCCAGCAAAATTTTCTATGGTGCATCTTCAATTCAAAATGAACCACCCTCTTGGATTTGGTCAAAATTCGAGGTATGTTTTTCTTTTGTTTTGGAAGAATATTCTATTGAAAATTCAGCTAAAAATCGTGGTTTTTGTTCATCAAAAGTTAACAATATAAATTCAGTGCCAATGTAATTTATTTTCTGTGCAAATAAAGATAAGCACTTTTCTACATTTTGCAACCAATTTCCTTGTGAATTCCGCAACATAAGGGTTGTATAATTTTCCACCATCTCAATCTGAAAATTATCTACCAACGACCAAAAATATATAAAATTTTTGCTACAATGATTCTTTTTTTGCAGGATTATGTACATTACAGGATTATTTCTTTAACCTGTGAAGATTTTGACTGAAAATTTGCAAAACGATAAATCTGCAGGCTCCAGCTCCATAAATAATATCGTTAAATTTAATAACGCATCTCCGCCAACGTTGCTATTCTAAAATGATATCTCGAAGGGTAAGAATTCAATATTACACTATCTATAGTACGCATATATTCGCAGATCGAAACAGAAAAATAAACAAAGTCGAGTAGTACTATTTCGCGAATACATACAACTTGCCATCGACGAACGTAATCCGAAGCAATGGCGGGTAAGTTACGTGTGAGTTGAAAATGGTACACGTTAGATTTGTGAAATAGTTAAATGAGCCTGTGTTTGGCAAACTGCTAATGGAACACTGCATGCAAGTCAGCTGGGAATCGTTTTCAAGACTTCCAATAAGCATTGATGGTGCTGGCTGCAGTACTGCTAGCCCATATTTTATGCAGATTGGTATTACCGTTCGTTACATACATACAGCGATTCGGATGCGAATAAGAGGAAACATATTAGGGGTATATGTTGTTACGAGAAGCTACAAATTTCACCATACACGAGAAAACACAGCGTCGAAAAAATTAAATAACTTGTTTTTACAACTTTACTCGCTACTCGCGAAGATTTTACAAACGAGGAATTAATTTTATAAACTTTGTGTTTTTTTCCCTCGCTACCACGTAAACCGAGTGTTTTGAAAGTTTTTTTTCACCCCTTGTAAAACTCGTGCAACGAAATTTTACAGATGATAAATCATCGTCGAGAAGATGCCCCTATTTAACGTTGTATTAATTTTGACGTGCAAGTTGTTTTTTTTTCGCCACTTTGCTCCAGTCTGCGTTCTAAAGTGTGACGTGGAACGTGTGCAACGTCGTCTTCGACGTGTACGTGGAAATCGTGTGTGAAATTTTAAGCCAACTCGATCGACCAGACGAGTTGATAAATTATTTCAATACTGTATTCGCGGATAATTTGAACGTTTATCACGTTTATCGGTAACTTGGTGGAATTCTAACGTGTCGCGAGTAGAATTTGTCGAATTGCGATGCTGGCCAAATTAAAGGACACGGTTAATAATTTAAAAGGCGTTTTACCCGGCGAATTTACATTTATCGGGTTAACTTCGCAAGGTGTGCTCATGTTTGACTCCCTAGTTCAACCTGTACGCATAAATTATGTACTATACTTGACGAAGTCGACAAATGTTACTCGTATAAGTTTATAGGGGTTGGAGAAAAACTTATACAAAAGGGTAGACATTCGTCATGTAGTTTTAATTTGAAAACAACTTTTACGATTGTGATATATCGTGATGAATTATTATTATACTCGTGTTTGATAGATTTTTGAGAAATTAAAAACACCAACTTAGATATCTACGATCCTCGATTCCGCTCCAAAGAAAATATCCTACGAAGGTACTACACAGATGAGAATTTAATTTCAGATGGATTAAGATGATCACGTTGATGAAAATAGTCTTTTTACGTAACGGTTGACATGTGAGATTTCATCATAACCCAACTCCCATCGTGTTACATATCGAGTAATGAAAATTTCTCTGTCGACGCCTTCGGGACAAAAGATACTACTACCATGCCACGGTATAATAGCATTCGATGATTTTACTGGTAAACATAATACGCCGGAATCGCGATAGGAAGCCTTTACGGTGATGGTGTAATTATGAAAATGTTTTTAATTAAAAAAATATCGGCCGCTTGGATCATTCGATAGGGGCGCGTATCTTTGGTTTTAATTCGCAAAATAGAAATAATGGCAATTGAATGGCATCGTCGAATGGATATTACGCCCTATAAAAGGAATATTTACACGAGCACAATGGTTATTTGAATACGATAATCAGTTCGTAATTTGCCATATACGATAAAAGAGATGCTGGCTGCGAAATGGTGACGGTTTTTGTTTTTTCGCAATATCGATTTTATCGACTAAACTAGCGTGCAAAATTGTTTTATTATGGTCGTGTTCGTAAATTTATTCTATCCGTTGATGCAGTTGTTTTTTTTTTGTTGAACTTGTGCTAGTGTTTTATTTTTAATGATAGCCATCGTTGGAAAAATACACAAAGATTTCGATGACAAAATGTCGAACAACTTTTCAAAAAAAATATATGGGTTAAAGGAGGGCGATATGTAGAGTAGAGCCAATGTATGCCACACCATCGCTGTAAAAACACAACTTCAACTAAATAATCGTTTTATGTCTAAATGTCAATCTCCAGCAGTATTCACATTTGGTCCGATTTCTAAAAGAGCGTAGCCGAGTTTATAGGGGTGATTTGGCCCTGAGCACCGAATTTGAAATTATACGGTGAAAGTTGGTTCTTATGATCTAAAACCCCCGTGAGAAAATTTTCAGCTCGATACCTCAACTCTAAATCCTTCCGGGGAATGAAATGTAGATTTTTGTTCAAAAATTTTATTTTTGACAGCTTTCAATAAAAAATTTTTAAACTTGCAGAAATAATTTGTGAAAAAAAATTTTGAGCACTTTTTCAAGGTCAAATAGACATTTTAAGCTTTTCAAGGGCCAATTTGGTAACAATTTTCAGAGATGCAATTTTGAAAAAAAAATATTGTGTACTTTGTCCGGATGTACAACCTCTTATTTTTGTAAAACTTGATACCGCGGTGCGTCATCTTCAAAAATGCAAAAAAACGATTTTTTTGGGCATTTTCCCTCCATAAATAGGTCATTTCTGATCGAAAATTCATTTTCTTGCAAAATATCATCAAGGACACCCAAATACACCATCAACCTGCATTTTGATCAAATTCGTTCATTTTTTCCCTTTATTCCAATTTTCTCAAAACTATTCGAATACGTCATTTTGGGAACCCACAACCTCTTCAAGATCCCCTGGGGGCCTAAGAATCATGTCTGGGCTTGATTTTAAGTCAGTATCTCTCATATATGTACTGCAATTTTAGCACAATCGAGCAGCTTCGATTTTTTTTGCTTGGTTTCAATAATTGCATAATATGTTTTTTACTTCAGAAAAATTTTACATGAAATACCTAAGTTGAAAAAAAATCAAAGTTTCTCGATTTTGCTGAACATTCAGTATATCAGAAATATCAACTTGGATTTTTATGCCTCTAGGTCATCTTGAAGAGGTTGTGGGTTCCCAAAACGGCGTCATTCAGGTATTTTTTTTTTTTAAATTGGGGAAAAAGGGAAAAAATGAACGAATTTGATCTAAATGCAGGTTGATGGAGTATTTGGGTCTTATTAATGATATATTGCAGGAAAAGAAATTTTCGACCAGAAATGACCCATTTATGAAGGGTAAATGGACGAAAAAATCGCTTTTTTGCATTTTTGAAGATGACGCACCACGATATCAAATTCTACAAAAATATGAGGTTGTACATCTGGACAAAATACACAATATATATTTTTTTAGAATTCCATCTCTGAAAGGAGTTACCAAAATGGCCCTTGGAAAGCTTAAAATGTCTATTCAACCTATAAAGAGTGCTCGAAGTTTTTTTCAAAAAATTCCAAAAATCACTTTTGATACTGTCTACTATCCCCGCAAATTTGAAAAAATTCGGTTGAAATCGGCCAAAAATAGAAATTTTCAACGAAAATCCACATTCAACCCCTCCAGAAGGGGTTAGGGTTGAGATATCGAGCTAAAAGTTTTGTCGCGAGGAGTTCTAGACCATAAGGATCAACTTCCACTGGATAATTTCAAATTCGGTGCTCACAGCTAAATTGCCCCTATACACCCGGCTACAATCTTTGTTGATTGATGTACCTCTTCATTTTGAAGATTTCCCAAACGCTTCCAAATAGTTATCAAGTCCAAAATGAGCAGGTCGTTATGGCAAAAATAATTAGGGTTGATGATATTTTAGTGGAGTACTGTGATGATAATGTTGATCCATTGCTTATAGCGTGGACAAATTTGTCTATTTTGACTACCATTTTCAAAATTACTGTGCTTTACCTATACGTGTTGTTTATCACAACCTTCTGAACAGAAGTTATTTTATGAATGTGATGTAATGCATATTTGTATCACTTCTATTTTTCCTTTTTATGGTGAAGAATACATCAATGTATATCATATATTACTTTAGTTTCTCCTTTTCAATTGTCAATTTATCCTCATGCATCTTCGTTGTTTGGTGATAGATAGGTAAAGGTGCATTTTTTTTTTTTGCAATTATACTGTACTTGTTTTGTTGTGTTTTGTAGATTCTATTTTCAATAGCCTACTAATGATATATGTTTATTTTTTAGAGGACACCACCAGATCCTGATTCATACGTAAGCCGTAAGAATTTAAGTAAGTAGGTATACTTTTATTTTTTCTTAATTACATCATTATGTAAAACCGTTCTGTTTTCTTTTTTATGTGGGTCTATGAGACTTCTAATTAGCTATGTCACAGTAACTCCCTAAATAAAAATATTATTTGATCGACAGGTTAAATTATTTTCATTTGTGCATGTTCCATCTGTTTCTGGCTTTTGTTGGTTTTGATTTACGAATATGCCTGAGCAACATATCGTCCCTTAAATTCCATAATGCAATTCACAAGAGTACCTTTTGATACAGTTGATTCGATGCCAGCTTTCATCAAGGCAATTCAAATGGTTCTGAAAGATCTCGAAGGTGTGTTATTCTACGTAGACGACATCTTAATTTTTAGTCCTGATTATGAGAGCCATTTGAAGCTTATAGATAAAGTTTTATCTCGCATAGCCGAGGCTGGTTTTACTTTAAATGTTCAAAAGTACAATTGGATGCAGAAATAGATCAAATTTCTGCGTATGATTATTAATGAATCTGGATCTAAACCAGATCTAGAGAAAGTTTATAGTATTATGGATTTTCTTCAGCCTGCAAATAAGAAACAGCTCCAGTTATTCCTGGGAATGCTGAATTTTTAGCGTAGTTACATTTCTGGCTGTGCCAAGATCGTTGGTCCATTACATGCTATTTCTGGTGAAAAGACCAAGTTCGTATGGGAATCGGTCCACATGAAAGCTTTCGAATCGTTGAAAAATCTATTAGCTCAGGCAACTATTCAAACTCATACTCGTTTGATCGCCGGGTTATCTTGTTTCGTTTTGTTGAATACATCATCATCTTTTTGGAACCGTAAGTACTTTCTTGTTTTTTTTTTCGCCCTTCGGGGTTTTTCTATTTTACTTCGTTCAGAAACACCCCCTCCCCCATCCGAGATGAAATTTTGATATCGCAAAGGCGATTGCTATTTTCTCTGATTTTGTCTGAAAGCTTACAATTTCGATCTGTGTTCAAAATTTCAATCTTCCGACGTAAAATTTAAAAAATTTACGTAATAATATGCTTCAAAGCGTATAATTAGGTAAATCTTTTTACTCGTATTGTGTAGTTTTCAACATCATTTCACCATTTCTGTTTCCCTGTTCACTCTTCATGAATACCCATCACACTTTTGTAACTATCAAACTTTAAAATTGAACTAAAAAAATAAAAATAAAATTTTTCCAGTTTTCAAAATACTGTCATTCTCCAGACTGAGGACCACTCATAAAACACTTCGTAAATTTAAAAAAAAGAAAAAAGAAAAAAAAAGAATAACCAGAAATGGAAAAATTGAAAATCTCCATCAGCATCACCGCACAGCACGTAGACCAAAAACAACGGTAGAAATCTCAAACCTGTAATAAATTACGTCACAAGTGACCATACTCGTGTAGATGTGAGAGCTCGTAAAGATAAATTGAAAACAAATTACTTAGGGTGGACAAGACGACGGCGTGTGGATAATCCTTACGGTATGGTATGGGACAAAGAACCATATCTTATACGCGAAAGGGACACCATTTCGGTAATTTTCGAAATTAAGGCTAACGAAATTATATTGTACGTTAGGAGTTGACCACAAATCTGCCATCGCGAATGATAATCGAGATACATTATATTTTGTTATTACCATTGAGATTTAACACGACCGAGGAAGTACACAAGTTAACGCGCGAACCTCGAGCGCAATTTATTGCATCGTATAACTGAATTTCCAATGGATATAAATTTCGTGAAAATAGATAAAAATAAGTACGCGACGCCTATAAAATATAAATCGCATTTAACGTACCGTGCAGTATGGAAAATGTTTAACTTTTTGTTGCTCGATTCCGTACATATATAGCGTACCCTACATAATATGTATATTTTCAATACCATCCAAAACGATTGAAAACATTGAAAAAAACATCGTGTAGTTGGTACGAGGTGAATCCAAGTTGAGGTTCACATGATCAGAAAGCGAAGCTGTTTTTTTATACGTGAAATTGATCGGTCGTTATTGCACGTTGGAAGTAGAGATGGTGTCTACGACCCACCCCCTTCTCAATTTTTTAAAATCGTCTCAGACTCACCAATTCTCCAAATTCACTGCATTTAACCCTTCAAGGATGAAAGATAAAAAGTATTTGGGAAGTTGTACGATTCCTTTCAAATTGATTCAGGGGTCATGACACCGACGGTTATTGGTCCATTATCTGTGTAATCATCATTGTTCGACTATTTTTTCAAACCAGATATAGTGACTTTTGGTTGGCAGTTTGACATTCACAGGATGTTTAACTGGATTTTTTTTTGGAAATCCATCACTTTTCCATGACTTTTTCCATGATCTTTTTTGCATATCGAATGTTTTTTTCCTGGAAAAATTTTGTAACTCAATAATAAAAAAAAAACTACGAAAATAATTCAGATTAATTATAACCCAATCTGAATTTTGCACAAAAAAAAGCCAAAAATCCATGGCATTAACAGCATTTCCGTGACTTTTCACACACTGATTCACAAACAAACTTTTATCTCGTCCGAAAAATGTTCAGATTTTCACTGACTTTTTGGACATGGAAAATTTCAGAGATCATGCTGATTTTTAAACATTCTGTCAGGCTATTTCAGACTTTCTGTACGTGAAAATTTTCAGAAATTCTGACTTTTGAACTTGTAAAATTATCTCAGTATTTTTTGACTTTTAAGATAATTCACGAAACATGATAATATTGTGTCTGACTCTTTGAACTTATAATTAGATAAAGTCAGACATATGTCATGTTGGAATGTGCATTTCAATTTGACATAGCAGAAAGAGCAAAAGCATTATCATAATGTTTTATACTTTCATGCGTAGTATGGAAATAGAAATGATCATGGGGGTTCAGGGGAAGCTTTTTCCCACATTCTAACCCTTTTAATATCGAACTTGAGCAAAAGTTACCTCGGACAAAATTTTCAACTTTTGTTATAATACACAAAACAAATCATATGATCTTCAAAATTTAAGAGACTAAACATTTGTCAATCGTCATAATTCGCTCAGTAACTCAATTAGACAAGTTTTGCAAAATTCAAATAAACGATATTTCATTCGTATTATATACCTGTTTCATTTTCGTTAATAAATATGAAATTCTGGTATTTCAATCATTGAAACAACTTACTCGACTACTCGTGCATTCGTCTCGTATTTGTACGGATTGTAATTTCGTTCATATTATTCTTACGATGAAAATTCAAAACTAACCTGAAACAAGAATTTTTAAAATTCAAGTTAAATATAATGTACTCGTATTATAGGAGTAAGTATCAATAGAGAAGAGGAGAGGGCATGAAAATTCCATCAGGGCGTCCCTGGATTTTTTTTTGGAAATCCACGACTTTTCCATGACCTTTTATACACCCGAAAACACGAAACACAGAAACTGCTTGGGAAAGTTTCGATTCCTTTCAAACATCATCGAGGGTTGAGATTTCGAAAACAGAAGAAAACCGTTACCAACAATTTCCCAAAAATGAAATCTTTCGTAGTCAAAAATATTAATAATTTCCTTTGTATATATTGCCATTATTCGGCAATTTCATTCGCTGACTCGTACTTTACCACGCAGTTTGGGCGTTATGGGTAAAAAATTAAATTAAATTCGATATCGAACGAGAAAAGAAAGCACCTAATGTTTAGCTTAGCGAAAATTGGCGAGGTTTTAATTGTGAAACTTTCATGGTGCTGTTGTTGGAAAAACGAAGTATTTATTTTGGTTTTCACAACGAATACCTAATAGTTAGAACACGAATGCAAAAGGAGCGGTTTTTTTGCCCCAGCACGCGAGACTTTCATTATGAAAATTCGAAAACCACCGTTGGAAAATTACGATTGGAAAGCAAGACGTAATGGAAAGTTTTATTTTGTTTTAAATACTCGAATGGTACGATTTATTCGGTTGAATTACTTCCAATGACGAATTAATGGCGTTTCTGAATGAGATTTTATTTTAAATTATATTATTCCGAATTAACTCGCTAGTCGACGCGACGACTAAGCGATGAAATTAACAGGCGTCTTCTATGCAGCAGAAAATATTCGTTACTTCATCGCATCGGAAGCATTTAATACTATTTTTTCATCATTATTTACTCGAGTACGTTAACGTTATGTCTCGTACTTCGTGTAAATACGAATGTCGAGTCACTTCCTGTGCGAGAATACGAGTACGTAATACGTAGATATGTATTTCGAGTAAATACTTATTACTAATCGTCTTATATTTACGAAGAGAGTGTGAGGGTTTTTCGTAAAGTAAAATGTGTAATTGTGTAATTATAAAATACACTTCACGGTGCTTTTACATAGGTAATTCTTCAATTTGATTGTTTTCAGAATTCATTAGAAAAACTTGATGGCGATTATTGAAGTGAAGAATGTGAGTACGTACTACCTACATAAATTAATTAGAACGACGACTGACCGCATTGAAAACTAGGTAAATTGAAATCTAAATTGAAAAATTCTCAAGAAGTATTTCATGCTATTGAATGGGATTACAATGAACTTTCATTGAGTGCAGAAATTCTTAAACCCAGGCCCTATCTATCAGTATGAAAAATCGAACAATGTTTTAGAGTAATGGGTTACAAAAAAATACGTTTTTCTGACTTTCAGATATTCTGTCAGACATGAGACTTTCTGCACTTGGAAAAAATTTCATACATTACGCCAACTTTTAAACACTTCGCCAGACTTTTTTGAACTTGGAAAAATTTTCACATTTTAATAGACTTTTTGGACTTGGAAAAAATCAGAAATGCTGACTTAGTCATTTTGTCAGACATAAGACTTTTTGGACTTTGAGACAGATCCCTCTAGCGAGACCCGTTGGGCTGAGTTTTTTTATTGTGATTGAATTAATTTTGAACGCCAATTTTTTTGGAATAAAATTTGCCAGAATAAACAATACTTAATTTGTATGATAAGCTTCAAAAATGGTGAAAAATCACATTAATGGGAAAAATATGATGAGAAAAACTGAGGTAAAATCTTCGGCAAGTGTTGCCATATTTTAATAAACCAAGAATCGAAGAAACTACCTTTTCAATCTCGAACCTTTCTGATAAATCATCATTTTACGCTCAATAAAGCAGTTAGTTCACTGAGCTATGGCATTTTTCCTGCTTAAACATCTCCTCCAAAAGAAAAGACATACGCTGAATGGAGGTAAAGACACAAAGCGAAGCAGTACTGTTCAAAGATGGTAGAAAATGAAAGAAAATCATCAGTTTTATAATTTTCTTTCGAGTATTCTTTTTTTCTTTTTCAAAAAATGAGAAATATTTACACCCCCTTCTCGTTTCTTCTACTCACTGGGAAAATTTCTCGACTGCTTTTCTATACCTCGATTTGATTTTTTTTTCAACTATTTTCTTCTTCTTTTTTTTATTAATGTTCATTGTTTCCGTTTCATTAGTTTAAGAAAAACTTTGAAATCCCCATCGAATGTTTCAAGTTTGTTATCGTTTTAACGATATCGTAATTCCATTAAAAGTTCATACACAAACGCAAGAGAAAAGTTCGAATGAGCGTGCAACTTATTGCGAAAAAAAGCCGAACCGAAAGGGGAAAAAAACATGTTCTCGGAGAAACTCGAGTACAATTATGAAACGATTTAAAAATAATGTCAGATTTTTGACATAAAAATTGCGATCCCCTCAAGATGTTGTAAAGTTGTAAAAAGTCGAAGAAAAAAAGAACGAAGCATCGTGTGGAAGAGCGAAATAAAAGAGAGGAAAAAAACAAGCCGTGAAAAGGTTTCCATCAATTTTTAATTCTCCGGGGTGTAATACGTTTGGAATTTGTAGAAAGTGAGAAAGAAGGGTAAAAGACGAAGAAAACGACACGATACAGTATTGTATAAGACGATAATTGTAAGGAAACGAATTTTTTTTCTTTTGTATGGGAAATCGTTAGCTTAGGAACGAGTACAGAGAGTAATTTCGTAGAAGGACGGACTGAATTGGAATATTTAAATCGGACTTCGGAGGAAAGTGGTTTTTTGCAGAGGATGATGTTGTGTGCCCGGAAGGCGGAGGTGGATTTTTTTGGGAGAGGTTGAGGAGGGCAGCATGCAATAAATTTATCTTACATAAACAATGATTAAGAAGCCAACGTTGAGAGAGCCGAGAACTATTTGGCCGACGACGTAACAAAATAAACCGCGAATGTTAAAAGTTTCCGGTTCAATCTCCAGCACCAATGGGACAATATTGCGGAGTTTAAATTCACGAGTGACCGACTAAGTTCTTTCATAATGTCGGAGTTCGGCGCGGCGTAATGAACCCTGCCCTGGTACGCTACCCGAGCGTATTTCGAATGATAGCTGGCGAAGTGGAGGTCAACACAGAGGGGTTGGTTGTGTTGAAAACCACTATGCAGCAATATCGAGTATCCATTTTAACTAGTTTACTCTGGTATGTTATTATTACTCTTATATTAAGTCGAAACTTTACTTACTTAGGATTTTTTTTCAGCTTGCAATAGCGCGAATAGTTTACTCTATTGTTTTTCGTTGTTTACATTTCGGTGGAATGTTGGCAAAAGCGTATTGTTAAAATTGAAATGGTAGCGTTGGTGTGAGGAGAATAAGAGGGGGATCGTATTAGGTCTTTTTTTTTATTATGGCGATTCTTCAGCATTTGAAAATCAGGTTTGAACTATTTTATTTGGTCAACTGCATCGAAAAGTAGGATTTAACTGAATTTTTCCAAAACGGAAAATAAATATGATTAAATGCTGCATGCCTTCATAACGGGTTTGGGCCATTGATAGTGAAAAATCCAGTCAGAAGTGTAGACGACCATCAAAAAATAACTTATTTCGACGTAAATAGGTAAGTTATTTTTTAAAACCATCAACTGCAATGGCAATGAGTGACGGAAGTAATGAATATTTTTTAAATACCATCAAGTTAATTTCTTTTTCTGCAATAACGTTCCAAAATCCAATGATATCTACTATAAATTTCCAAAAGGATTTCAGATGGGATCACTCATCGCCCGTGGCGTTGCCAGGGAGTGGGTCAGAAGAGCCCGGGCCCACGTGTGGGCCTACCCGTTGAAACCCAGCTATCAAAAATAAACATTTTGAAATCGAAACTAACCAAGCAAATTTGTAATTGCATACCTACCCTATTAGCTGCTTTGGTATATATGAGTACGTATGCGGTATGATAAATTAAAAAAATGAGCGCTAAATGACCAAAAAATTCATAAATCAAAATTTGTCAAAAAATTCAAAGTTTTGCCAACGTGTGGTGTATTATGATCCAGAAGTTACACGAGAAAGAGGTACGCGTCCAGCAAGATAACGGAGAGTTTGGAGGTCGAACGTGTGAATGTACTACCGAGACTAGCGTATCTCCATCTCATTGATCCTAAGTCGATACAAGAACGTATAAACAAATTTCTCAGCTGGAATGAGGATCCATAAATTGTGTCGCAATCTCGCGCGATCGAATCAATGGAACCAAACGAATACAGCGATCCTGACTACGCTGTAGATACGCCAGGGAAATACCACCTGGTAAACGGAAATCTGCACGAATACCTAATCGCTGGAAAAATTAGAAAAGAACGTAGTTATACTCCGGATGACGATCCGGTACAACCTACTGCGGCTTTGGGGTAAAATCAGAGTCAAACGTTAGATACTGAGGCCGGAAATGTCCAGTCAGTACCGACCCGAAAATCTCGTGGGAGGCCGAGAAAAAAACTAAAACGTCAGGAAAATAATATTACAGAAATTAATAAAAGGCTCGATGCCTGCATCGATGCAAGGGATTTTATTTCGGTTAAGGATGGGGAATTGTTTAAAAAAGCAATCAATGAGGTACTTACTAACGAGGAAAAAAGTAGTCTCTACGAACAAGCTCAACAATATCGCAAAGATCGTGAAAAAAAAGAAAAATCTGAATTTCGCAGCTTTCGAGCAAACGTCGTTTTGGCAGCGGGTCATGATAGAGGATTATCTGCTAAAGCAAAACACTTGCCCAGAAGCGTAGGTCTCTGATCTTTTCAGTGATGCTAGAAAGCACTAGAAGGTGTTAGACGACTTATTTCTCGACCAATCAAAGGCCAACGCATGTAAATGAGATTTTCAGAAGCAATTCGAATACTTTTTGAGAGAATAACTTCACACGTGATCGTTGGTCCTTCAGCAAAGAAGTAGTCAGCTGGCTTGTGCGTGTTAACTCTACCGGGTGAGCACTTGGTTGTGACATTGGTATGGGATTTCTGTAATAAAAGTTAGGTTGGCAGTTCCGACTTCAATGTAATTCAAATGGAAGTCAGAATTGCCAACCTACCTTTTATCACAAAAATCCCACACCCATGTCACAATCAAGTGCTCACCCGGTAGTCTGTAGTATTAGCAATAGTACGAGTAGTCGTAGTGGTCAACCCGAAAAAAAAACCGGTTTCTCTTCTTTTTTTTTTGAACACTGGTGCAATGGAAAATCCTTCTTCCTTCGGTAGATATGTATTCAAGTTTAAAGAATGATAAGATGGATGAATCTGGGACTTGGACCATGTAGTTGATATGGACCGCGCTAGCTGTGAAAATCAGACGGTTGAGAATAAAATCCGGACGCT
>FIZU01014864.1:0-14910 GCA_900064475.1 Pseudococcus longispinus | reverse complement strand
ATAAATATGGATTTTCTGGCCAAACTAAGGGTGCTACGAAAAAAATTCAAGGGATGAAAATTGTAGAGTTCGAAATCCTCTTTCCCCTAAGAGCTATTAGTTTTTTCAAGAGAGTTAATTTTCGAAATTTTTGCAGGGAGTTTTTTTTTCTCATTTTCAAGACCATCGATCTGATGACTGAGCCACCCCCTACAGAAGAAATTACGAGAGCAATTGAAAATGAACCAAAAAACGATATTTTTAAAAGTTTTCGAGGTATTTAAACCCCACTTGCAAAAACGAAAAAAATCAATCGAGCAAATTTTTCGCATCAATTTTTCACCAATCTTTCCTTCTATTTTTCCAATTCGAGAATTATCCATTACTCGTACCACTTCGAATAACTCTTCCGGCAATAATAATTTAACAATGAAATTTACTCTTTTACACTCTCGTCGATGAAACGTTTGTAAATACACGATTCCATCTCTTATCAGCATCTCAAACCATTTCCTCGAAATTCTACGACTATACAACACACACGTGATGAAACATCGTAAAAAATCTAAAAAAGTTCAAAAATCAAGGACTATTTTTACTTTTAGGTCGATAGAAAAATAAAAGTGTGCAATTGAAGCATTTCAGTAAAATATTCAAAAACTCAGACCGTCCGTATGAAAACATAATTCCGAAAAAAATCACTAAATATTCAATTTCCATTACTTACGAAATATCTGTCATTAGTAAATTTTCAATTCGTTTGAAAAATATCAGTAAATGTTCAAGATTAACGAATTTTTTCGAATTTTAACACAGTTATAATCAGTAAAGATGAATTTAATTGGTGACCAATAGATTTCAGTACCCCAATTTTATTTACAATTCGTGAGAAAATAAGTAAAATTTGTATTCCTTTTTTCAAAATACGCTGCAATCTAATCGCATACTTATTAATTGAAACCCACCGATATGCTCTTGGGAGCACGTTGCGATTCATTAAAAATGGCGGGAAAATCTCAACTGCATTGTGCAAATGTCGAGCTCTGTGGTTTTTATGTTATTATAAAGTGACTATTAATAGTTTCCGCACCCTATTATCTCAAACTGGATTAATCCCGTGAACTATTCACCATCCAAGAGGATTTCATCGAAATTATCATAGGTAAGTACTTAAATTCCACATGTAAAATAAAATCAAAATCATTGTCAGGTTTACCTCTGGGCCAATTATGGTTAACAGCCGCGCTCTGGATGATGGCCGCCACCGACATCATTGGTTTTTCTTTTTTATACATTTTCCAGTACTTGCGAGTAAGGTAATATGAGGGTTGGATGGCCCTTGGTCAGGGTACGCCTTCGTATGCACTTATACAACCAACGAATCACATTGGACAATACCTTGGCGACAAATTATCCGGCCAAAGTGATCGAAATGCCGCATCTCAACACGACCATATCGCCGGTGGTGGAAATAGAAAAGCCAACAAAACCGTCACGTGGGGGCGAGGGCGAGCGCGGAAACGAAAAATCGAAACAGCGATCGACGATAAACCAGTTAAAGCGGAGTGGTTTTTCGAATAACTCGAAAGTACGATATTATCCGAGTATAATACTTCGATAAGCGAAAAAAATTTTCCAAAACGAGGTAAACCGAACAAAAAAATCGTCGACAGAAAAAACACGCGAAAAAATTTACGTAAACACGAGCCACATCGAGAGCTATACGTACCAACGACAAAAAGAGAATTACCGGAGAGAGGAAAGAGAGAGAAAAGAAAAACCGGACGAAAACAATCGAAAAAAAATTTTCAACCGCGAAACAACAAGCTCCGCGAACAAATAAGATACGAGGGAGGGTAGGTGATAATGATAAAAAAATTTACGAAATTACGTAAATTCGCCTTACGCGTTCGGCGCGACCACGACAAACCAATTCGGCGACGATGTACGCGCGATCGTGGCGGGACAAAATGACCTAGTGATCTTGGCCGAGAGCGCTAACGCGCTACACTTCTTACAATTACGACGGCTACCACCACAACGGCAACGACGTCGACGACGACGAGCGACGCGGCGATCAGGTGGCGCAGGAGGAGCGTACATTGGCCGCCCGTCGCCTCCGCCAGCCCGAGCTTATGGCGAACTTTTGGTACGCGACGTAAGAGAGTGCTTTGCCATAGAGAACGCGAGTGCGCCAACGCGGGGACATACTGACACAGTTCCTAAACCACCATCTAAAACCGCCCCTGCCCCCTCAAACTCCGCCTCGCCAAGCCTGGTACAACGACATGGCCCTCGCTCCGCCGCGCCACTTCCATTAATCCGTCATAAGACAGAAACCTTCTTATCCCACTATACGAGATTACATATGCATACTATGTATGTACATTGTATTGCATAGTCCATTGCATATGTGGTCATGGTCTTCGCGAAAGGTATGATGGACAGGTATGTGGTCGAAATTGACCAAAAAGGTCGCCAAAGGGGCTTAATTTATGACCCTGTGAGGAGAGGGATGCCTACAAGAGATATCTGAGTAATAAGCGTGAGGTAGGTAGGGTGGTGTCTGGTAACGAGATTTGCATAAAGGGTTTTTAATGTTTATAGGTTCACATACCCTGCGCCTGACTTCGTGTTTTCGAGTTATTCTTACTTCATCTTCGAATTATTCGAGAATGACTCGATTTTGGGTAATTTTCATGATAAGGTGTTTGAAAGAGGATAAAATTACCTTTCGAATGATATGCTAACATTTTCATTTTGTACAATTTTCTAATTTGTGACGTCATCTTACGGAATCAAAAAGTAATCGTATCATTTGAAAGCTTGTTTTATTCTGTTTCGAACTAGTTATAACGAAAATTTTGCTACAACGCTTCTTCACCAAGTTACGTAGAAAAAATGTAGAAATTTTGATGAAAAAATACTTAGTGGCTCTTTTATAAGGTCAATGGTTTTGAAAATGAAAAAAAAAAACACTTTGACTGCAAAAATCTCGAAAACTAAGCTCCTTAGAAAAAAACTCCTGGCTCAGAAAAGAAAGAGAATTTCAAGCTCTACAATTTTCATCCCCTGTCTTTTTTTCGTAGAACTCTTAGTTTGGCAAAAAAATCTATTTTTATAGGAAATTTACAAAATCTCTGCCAATTTTTTGATTTTCAAAAACATCGACTTTGTACGTTTTCCAAAAACAAGGATTTTCTGGCCAAACTAAGGGTGCTACGGAAAAAATGCAAGGGATGAAAATTGTTGAGCTTGAAATTCTCTTTTTTTTTATGAGCTATTCGTTTTTTTTCTAGGGAGCTTAGTTTTCAAGATTTTTGCAGTATCATTTTTGAAATTATCCACTTCCTAAATTTACCAAAAACGTGGATTCTTTGGCCAAATTAAGGTTGCTACGAAAAAAATGCAAGGGATGAAAATTGTTGAGCTTGAAATTTTCTTTCTCTTAAGAGCTCTCAGTTTTTTTTCAGAGAGCTTAGTTTTCGAGATTTTGTGCAGTTGAAGTTGCGTTTCATTTTTGAAATTATCGACTTCGTAAATGTCTCAAAAACATAGATTTTCTGGAAAAACTAAGGGTGCTACGAAAAAAATGCAAGGGATGAAAATTGTAGAGCTTGAAATTCTCCTTCTGTAGTGAGCTTGTAGTTTTTTTCTGGAGTGCTTATTTTTCGAGATTTTTGCAGTCGAAGTTGTTTCATTTTTGAAATTATCATCTTCGTAAATTTCTCATAAAATTGGATTTATTGGCCAAACTAAGGGTGCTACGAAAAAAATGCAAGGGATGAAAATTTTTGAGCTTGAAATTCTCTTTCTCTTATGAACTATCAATTTTTTTCTAGAGAACTTAGTTTTCGAGATTTTTGCAGTAGCATTTTTGAAATTATCGATTTCGTAAATGACCCAAAAGCATGGATTTTCTAGTCAAACTAAGGGTGCTACGAAAAAAATGCAAGGGATGAAAATTGTAGGGCTTGAAATTCTCTACTTCCTACGACCTATTAATTTTTCTCCTAGGGAGCTTAGTTTTCGAGATTTTTGCATTCAAAGTTTCTTTTTTTCATTTTCAAACCCATTGACCTTAAAAATGGACCACCCTGTAACTGTTAGGCAGAGGGTGTATAATCTTCGCTAGTATCATTGAGGAAATCCGTTGAATGAAAATATTGCCTATTTTAGAGACTGAAGAGTCGAATGTCCCTTAAAAAAATTCCAATCATCCAGGCATATTTTTAATCGTGAACAAGGAAGATATTACCTCAAAAAGTGAGCAATTTTTCCAGAAATTTTGTTACCTAATTTATTAACTGAAGGAGTTTTGCAGGGTTGGCATAAAGTGGGGGTGTGGGGGGAGGAGGGGGAGATGCATATCTCTCACAAGATAAAATTGTATAGTTTTATGTAATTTGGCTCCAGTTAAAAAATTTGAAAAAATTATCATATTTCAAAAAAAAAAATTAAAATTTGGGAAATTTTACATATCACGTTGCAAAAATATGAAAATTTTGATCATTTTTTATCGCTTTCTTCCAAATAATGCCATCTTGGCTCTTCTCTAAGCTATGAACTGATTAAGGAGAAAAGTTCTAAATAACTAGTGCTTTGAAAACTGAAAAAAATGTGTTACCTACGATGATTTTTTTACCCTTTGACATGAAAATCGAAGGAGGTAACTACCAATTTTTTAATTTTGATTTTAGTGAAAACTGAAAATACGTCAGAAAAAATTGTTCAATTTTCCAAGTACATAATCTGTAAATATTCGTATATTTATTACATATCCACACGATTAATTTGTTTTTACTGCTAACTCCTTCAATTTAACAGTTGGGCAAAAAATCATAACAAATTTTATTCAGTAATCAAGATACTGCTCTGCCTATTCCCATAATCCAAATTATATTTTGATTGACATGTCTTTGAAACCGCTGCCCCTTTAATTTTCCAGATAGGCAACAGTACATTCGTTACTATAACTATTCAATGCGTTTCAGGAAAACCCTGGCTGATATTTTCAACAAACTGATGAGAATCCGAACCACAACGATACCAATTACCAAACTTCTAACCATTAACTGAATAATTAATGTCTAATGGTTGGTGAAGAAGGAGCAAGGGGAGAGGATAGACTAAAAAAAATCAAGTTTCTCATTCCTTTGTTTTAAATGAGAATTAGCATTATTTGGCTGGTTTTTTATAGTGGTTAAAGCTGTTTTAATTTCTATTCATTTATTAGACTGAAAAATTCTCATTCTTAGAATAGAAAATCAAAGTAAAAAAATAATACGGAGTTGATAATGAAATCTTGACGTAACATGGAATAAATAAGAAAATTTTATAACAAAAATCGAAGAAATTGTCATAAAAATTTCAATTTTTTTCAACATCTTGATTTGGCTCGAATTCGAAAATTTTCATACTGCGATAAAAATGTAAAAAATGAAATAAATATCGCATTGAGTTTTTATTTCATAACCATAAATGCCATATTAAAATTCGAATTCAAGGTTACTCCCACATTCGCACAATCGTATAAAAATTTGACGAATTTTTCATAATGCACGAAGTAAGAATCTTCACTTTTTATTCATTTTTTAACCAAGAACGAATTCCTCGCAATATTTAAAATTTTTCACTTTTTCAACCTTGAAATCGATCTAGCCAGCAAACTGAGAGGGTTGAAAAATCAATCAACTACGCCACTACATACTTTCTCATGTACTTTGAACGTCATCTGGCAACTATTTTTCGCTTCCATCAAATCAGGTGGTTAAAATCTGCATCATATGCGAAACATACGACTATATACGTAAAAGAATTTGAAAATGAAAACCATTAATCATTCGAAAATTTACAATTTCGAGTTGACATTAGTTATCTGATGCAATAATCGGATATTGAAAAATGAGAATCATGACTAGTACGAAATAGGCTCCGTATTGATATTTATTCAACATATTGACGCAATTTTAACAAAAAAGAAAACCATTTTAACAAAGCGAACGTTTAAAACGATAACACATTTCGCCTACCACGAAACCGATAGGCAAAATATTCAACTTTTACGAAAAAATCGCGAACGGTTCAAATTCGTTGTTTCAAAACACACGAAATTGCGACGATCGATTTACATAACACATACGCCGAGTTGTAATAAACACGAGAAGAATTTGAGTTAATTAAATATCCTCAAATTATGTCACTCACAAAGCGATTGATAAAGTGACGAATTTAGAGTACGATATTTTTCACTAAATCGATACAATGTGAAATAACTTGGCCAAAATTCGTATGTATATTATCAACTTTGTGTGTAATAGCATGTAATATAATTTGAGGAGGGTTTACTTTGATGCTGGAGTGGACCAAGTGAAATATTTGTGTCAATGGAACACTATCAACACTAACCTAGGTTCTTAATCGATTAATCGATACAAATGTATGAAAATTCTTACCTCTTTCGCTACCATCCATGATTTTCGTATCACACATGATAATTTTCAAATAAATACCATTTCACACATCACCATCACAAAAGTAAGTCATAACCACTATCCAAAATGTAAAAACCAGTGCCCTCAAGGTTGAAAAATTAGGTCAATACATTACTAACACAATTAAAAAGCAATGATCGACGCGAAGTTTTTCGTATTAACGATATCTACGAATAACAATCGAATAAGCACCGAAATTAGCGAGAAATAATCCAAAACTTGGTTTTGAAATAAAATATTAAAACTGTACGCACAATTCGAAGTCGGCAACATCAAAACAATGTACTCAATGTACATACATACACTACAGGTGAGTTTATTGACACATAAACGGACATTAACCGTGAAAGCGCCATTTTGAATTTCTCACACAAGGATGATTTTATGCCTTCGTAGTAATAGAAGAGCACGTATTGCGGGGAATTTTTCATGTTTGTGAAAATTTTTCATGTACAAGTCTACCTTATGTCTACCTCGACTAGGTAAATGTGTACATAATGTACATGTTTATATTTTCGATTTTTTTTGTTTTTTTTTTCATCGTTATCAATCTGATAGTAGAAGTGACAGAAAATTTACGATTTTCGTAAAATTTCAAAAGACCGGCGTACGAAATGCAATTAACTAGGTAAATAATTATCGCTTTAAATTTATGTTTCACTTACTCCTTGCATAAATCAATCTTCTTTGCAGATCTGAAGCATCCATGACACGGAATACCGATAAGCTGTACCCCAAGATCTGAAACCAAATGCAAAATTATTTTAGTTTTAAGACAGCTTTAAAATGATCCATACGGCCGAAGATCTCTCGTTATCAACCAATTTTTGTAATTTTTTATCTATTTTGAAGCGTAAAGTATGTAAAACTCAGAACCATAAAACGCTATTGATAATTATTGTTATAATGTTATACCTTTTTGGAGCTTTTACTCATGTTTTCGAGCTGAATTACGATACAGACTTCAACTACCCATTGAAGCGAAACATCGTCCAATGCGTGGACGCTTTGGCAGCTCAAAAACCCCTTCGAAATTGCAACATCATCAACGGATATAATTACTCTTTCGTAATCAACAACGAGAAGAAATGTGTTCAAGCGGATAATTCTTCTGTGAGACTAGTCTTAGTTATAAAATCAGCTATCGATAATTTCAATAGAAGATTAGCGATACGAAATTCATGGGGATACGAAGAACGTTTCTACGACGTCGGAGTAAAACGCATCTTTATTCTGGGCGTTACTCGAAATCGAACAGCTCTACGTGAGATTAGTAACGAACAAGAAGAATTTGGCGATATCGTTCAAGCTGATTTTCTAGACACATATTACAATAATACAATCAAGACGATGATGGCATTCAAATGGGCTGTTGAATATTGCGACGCGAAATTCTACCTGTTTAGTGACGACGATATGTACATATCGGTTAAAAATATACTCAGATTTGTTCGTAATCCAACCGAATATCCTCAATACCTCGAACGAGCCAAAGATAACGAAGTTTCTAAGCATCTGAATAAAGTTACTGATTACGATTTACCAGAAGGTGTGAAATTTATATCTGGTTTTGTTCAATTTTCTGCCCCTCATCGACACCAATGCAGTAAGTGGTATGTTTCTTTGGACGAATACCCGTATCATAAATGGCCTCCTTATGTATCAGCTGGTTCTTATGTTGTATCGAGGGAGGCATTGAAACAAATGCATTTTGCTAGTTATTTTACTCAACATTTTCGGTTCGATGATATTTACATAGGGTTATTGGCCAAAAAACTAGGTATAGAATTTTTTCACTGTCCAGAATTCTATATATTTAAAAAAGCCTACGATAAGATTAATTATAAGTATGTATTAAGTTCGCACGGTTACCATTCTAGTGAATTAATTAAAATATGGAATGAACAAAAAATGTTGGGTAATGCTTGATAATTCTCTTCGGATATACTTTTAGTTTTAAGCTGATTTTAAGTGACTGTGATCATTCTCAATAATATTATACTTAGTTTAAGAATGTTTTAGAATTTTATAATTTATGTGATTGGCTGATTGCCTTTCAACTTTATCATGTTTACGTTGATACTCTCTTTTAGATCTGATATTGAATTTTTGAATGTATTGTTTTATTCGGTTGAATTTTAAATTTTGAAATAAATAAGTATACGATGTCACTTGTTTTACTTATAAAAGGGGGCGCAAATTGTCAATTTTTCACAAAATACCACTATTGATTAATGATAGAAGCATAAAAGTTGGTATGATGAACGTTGAGACCAAAACAAAATTTTAGAGAACGGGAGCTCCCTTCAATTTCCCATAGGGGGTGTGGAGGGAGGGGCTTTCGAGGCATCAGCCCCCTTGTGTAACAAGGGTGAACAATTTCGACGTTTTTGGGGTCGACTATAACATTTTGACCTTCCTGAACACGAATACGTAATTACTTTCAAAATCTGATTACGAGAAGTGTCCCAAATTTCTAATCGACTCCTCCCCCCCCCCTTTTTTGCAAATTACAAAAAATACTCAAAAATCGAGATTTTTCGCCCCTTCATCAAACGTAACGTTCAGAATCGAATTTTCAAAATGGTATTTGTGTAGTACTTGTGAAATAAGATACATACACGTGCTTTCAAGGTCCTCATACCATCATCGGGGGGAGCAGGAGCCAAGAGGTTCTGCAATCTCCTCAATTTTGATAATTTTTCATGTTTTTGCTTTGTAGCGCCTTCAATATGACAGATAGGCACAATTCATACATAACCTTTTAAGTAGTAATAGTCGAGATCTAAAAAATAAGTTGTATAAAAATTTTGCCTATCTGTCAAATTGAAGGTGTAAAACAATTATAATGTCATGTTGCTTTGTAGCACCTTCAATGTGACAAATAGATGAAATTCATACATGAGCTTTTAAGTAATAATAATCAAGATCTAAAAAATGATATGCATACAAATTTTGCCTATTTGTCATATTGAAGGCGTATGGTGTAAGTGCTTTAGCTCCTTCAATATGACAGATAGACAAGATTTTCATATAACATATTTTTTACATCTTTATTATTACTACCTAAAAGGTTATGTATGAATTTTGCCTATCTTTCATATTGAAGGCGCTACAATGCAAAAACATGAAAAAATTGTCAAAATTGAGGAGATTGCAGAACCTCCTGGCTCCTGCTCCCGCCGATGGAGGTATGAGGATCTTGAAAGCACATTTATAGATCTTATTTATCACGTACTACAAGAATATCATATTGAAAATTCGATTCTGGCCGTTCCGTTTGATGTACGGGCAGAAAACCTCAATTTTTGAGTATTTTTCGTAATTTGCAAAAATGGAGGGTTTTTGATTTGAAATTTGGGACACTTCCCGTAATCAGATGTTGAAAGTAATTGCATATTCGTGTTCAGGAAGGTCGAAATATGAATAGTTGACCTTAAAAACGTCGAAATTGTTCACCCCTGTTACACAAGGGGGCTGATGCCTCAAAAGTTCCTCCCCCTACACCCCTATGAGAAATTGAAGGGGGCTCCCATCCTGTAAAATTTTGTTTTGGTCTCAACGGTCATCATACCAACTTTCATAATTCTATTATTGATAGCGGTATTTTTCAGCTTGCTTTTCAGGGTTTTTTTCGTGGAGTTTGAAGTTTCTAAAGGTTTCTGTTTCTGTTTTCAGCAGTTACCTAAACAAACACTAGAGGCCGCTAGCGTCGCGTCGAAAAGACTGCACCGCAAAGAACGAAATGAAAGCTAAACGCGAAATTTGCAAATTTTGATGTTTACAATTTTCCATTTTTTTTTTCATTCAACGAAAAATGATTAAATTTTCAGTTAAATTGATCGTCAAAATGTCGACAGAAAGTACTAGTTTACTAGCTAATCGGTCATGAACGAAACATATCTGTCAAAGAGAACCTTTACGTTATCGTAAGTTTGTATTTTATTTTACTCTATCTTTGGCTTGCTTGTGCAAAAAAATGCAGCTGTTGTAAAACCGTACGAGTGTTTGGCAGTGTATCGACCATGTCACTGTTGAAATGCTTCAGACACAAACCGTCTTCATCGGAACATAAAGACATCAGAGTAGTCGACCTGACTAGTTCCGATCTGAGTGAAGTACCTATGTCGATAGTACTTCACGAAAGAACCTTAGAAACTCTGACATTATCTTCGAACCACATCCAAGACTTGCCACTGCCTTTATTCCATTGCCAAAATCTAACCACTCTTATTCTATCGGATAACGAACTCAGTTACCTACCATCGGCGATCAGTTTACTGGTGAATGTACGCGAACTGGACGTGAGCAAGAATTACATTCGCGAAATCGATAACGCCATCAAAGGATGCAAGAAGTTAGCCTCGTTGAACCTGAGCTCGAATCCATTGGGCAGATTAACAGACGGAATCACACAATTGATATCATTGGAAGAGCTGTACGTTAATAGTATCAAAGCAGATTTCCTACCAGCGAATATTGGCAGATTGACCAAACTCAAAGTACTCGAAGTACGTGACAATAATCTCAACACTTTACCGAAGACTATCAGCAGACTGACATCTTTATTACGATTAGACATCGGCGAAAATAGCTTTCAAATGATACCAGAAGAGTTGAAATATGCTACCAAGCTACAAGAGCTTTGGTGCGATTTGAACGAGATCGAAGTTATACCTTCCTTCGTTAGTAATTTTACCGATTTGGTGTATTTGGACGTGTCGGAAAATCTAGCCGGTGCGGTACCCTCAGCTATTTGCCATTGCTCGAAATTGAATTTTTTGAACTTCAATTACTGTAATTTACAAATGCTGCCGGTTAGTTTCAAAAACCTGAGTTATTTGGTGACGTTGAAAGTGGAGTATAATAATTTGGAATATTTGCACGATTCGATCGGTGGATTAGTCAACCTAGAAGAGCTATTTTTGAACAATAATAAACTCAGACATCTACCAGTCACCATCGGTCTGCTACGTAAATTAATTATATTCCATTTGGATGAAAATATGCTCTGCGAATTACCACCGGAAATCGGCAGCTGTGTCAGTTTAAAAGTACTGACTCTTCGATCGAACGAAATATCCTACATTCCGGATGAAATAGGCCACCTAAACAAACTCTCGGTTTTATCTCTGGCCGACAACTGCTTGCAATATTTACCCTTATCGGTCCTAAAGCTGAAGAACTTATCAGCTTTGTGGCTATCTCATAATCAAGGCAAACCACTCATACCACTCCAGCACACCTACGATCATCACCAAGGCAAACGAATCCTCACTTGTTATTTGTTACCGCAACAAAAATCACTCAGAGAGAGCACACCGGAAGAACGAAACGTAGACGATGGCTCAACATTGATCAATCGAAGCAGTCATATCAAATTCGAATCAGATTTAACCTTCAGTTTACCAACAAATAAATTAACCAGGGTACCTACTCCGCATCCTAAGAAACTTCGCGAATTGGCCAAAATCACCAGGAATTCCGATAACGATCAGACCTCCTTTGCTAATCCTTTCTGCGTTCCGAACGAAGCGCCGGTGTTTGCTCATTCTTCGTCATCTCATTACAACGGCGATACTCGATACGAACTCAAAAATAATCTAGATTGTCAATCTAGCTCCGATAGCGGATTTAGTTTTCAAAAGTTAAAATTAGAAGATGATATAACGTAGCTTTATTAGTCGACTGCTTTTTAAAATTCATATCAAGTTCCTTTAATAACTCGTATATTTATTTTAATCAAAATTGCCATTTTTTTCTTTTTAAATTAACGAGCTTAATTTATAACCAAATAATTATTTTTCCATCTTGTGTTATGTTTTTTTTTTCTCTTCTCTTTTTATTTTTGTACAAATTTTACAATTTATTGCGAATTTTGTTAATTTGTTTTCTCAATGTGAGTCAATTTTACAAATGTTTAACTTAAGTGCCTTAGAAAGTTTATTCGATTTTTTTTTTTCAATTATTTTCAATTGATTTTATACACTATTTGCATTCTCGTGTGCGTGTAACTTTTTAAATAAATTTTTATTTACTATTTTATTCATTATTCGTTGCTTTGTGTAGTTTCGCTTGAGAATGGTTTGCTATTGTTCGTGTAATTGTGGGACTAATTGCAGATTGTGACGTGTTTTGTGTTGAATGATTTAGTTTGGAAATGTGTTTAATCGTGGGGAGGGGAGGGGGTGCAGTTTTAAAAAAATTTTCATGTTCAACTTGATTTTTCCAATTTTTCTGATATTTTTGTAGTTATCATTTTCTATTTTTTTACTTAATCAAAATTTGTTTCAAAATTTAGTAATTTTTTTTCTTTAATTTTTAATTTTATTTTCTAGTAACTCGACCGAGAAAAAATCTCAAAAATGCACTTCTATCTAACGTCGTTGATGCAAATAATTCAGTACATTTTCGAAACACGTCAATTGCACGTTTCTTTCTATAAAATCAATGCAACTTCGAACAACACCAAATCACAACAAACAAAAGGTTTCGTGACAATTATCGAAGGAACAAAACAGAGAAAAAAATCGTACGTATTTAATAATTCACAAATCTGACATACTTTTTGCTTTTGTTCTAGGCTTCTGATGAATTGAGTGGTTCTCAAAATGCATTACAAGAATTGGTTGCTGTTGCTGATATGCCTAATATTGCGATTATGCTGTTCGCTTTCGAGAGATTCGTATTACGTGGCTGATGAATATTGGCAATCGTTGGAAGTAGCTCATAAATTGGTCTTTGGGTACGTTTTTTAATTAATTTTAAATCTGCGTATCATCGATGAGTAACGAGATGACTGATTATTTGAAAATAGATATGGATATTTGACGTGGGAATGGGTTCAGGCTATTCGAAGTTACGTTTATGTCGGTTGGATTGCCATATTGTACCAGTTTTTGAAATTCTATGGATTGGATAGTGCCCAAAATTTGGTAAGATTTGATTAATTAACATAATTTTTCTAATTATACCAAATGATGGCAAAATTTTCCTATGTTTGTGTATTTTTTTCTCCCCATATGATTTGTACTATCTGTCCCCCTTCATAAATCGAATTGTATTCTAAATTTTTGATCCTGTTTACAGATCTGGCTTCCATTGATCATACAAGCGACATTTTCAGCCGTAGCTGATACCTATTTCATATCATGGGCGTATAAAATATCTCACCAACGTCAAGCCTACTGGAGCGTATGGTGCTACATGACGAACGTATTTTTAGCCTACTGCTCTACTCGCACCTTAACCAACACAGTTGAAACCAATTTGACATGTATTGCTCTGTATTACTACCCTTGGCTGAGACGAGAAGTAGGAAACGTCAAATATTTATGGTTCGTTGGCCTGGCATGCATCATTAGACCTACTGCTGTACTGTTGTGGATTCCTTTGTGCTATTTTGCTATTCGCGAATCCAGCAGTCCGATTAAATTGGTGTTACTGAAGTATATTCCTATCGGGTGAGTATTTTTTGAGACCTGGTGACCGTTTTCCAACCCCCTCTGACCTTTTTTTTTCAATGATTTTTGGAATTTTAATGTACGTATTTTTTGATAATGGGGATTTGAAGTCGAGACTTGATTTTGATGTTTTTTTTTAGAATATTTTACCAAATTATTCATCAGGGAATTCTTCCCCTCACTTTTTTGAATAAATATTATCAAAATTGTCTACAATTTTAAGAACCCTGCCGACTATTTTATTAAATCAAAAAACTTGCATTTATGAGTATTATCCCCCCCTCTTAAACTGGAAGAATTTCGTTCTAAATCGATCGATTCAATTTTTTTTTTTTAATTATAAACCTAAAATTACAAATATGAGATTAAATATGTACTTACTGGATGAAAATTCGACTGGAGTTTTTTTCAAAATCCGAATATTTGTATTTAAATGCACTCCGCACACATTCGAACAGGATATTATATGAATACGACCACATTTGTATTATTACTGATGTGATTTTAGAAATCGGAATTTTCAAGATCCTACATAATTCGTTTCTTATCTTGGGTTTTTCACAAACCCTCTCCAATTCACCTTGAATACGCTTATTCGAATACAAAAATAAGTGGGTAAATGTAGTTCTGCTTATCAGAATTCAAGTTACGATATGCGTAGTTTTTCTGTTGTAACTGGTTGGAAATGTTTGTAGTAATTTTCCAAAACAGGGGTTCCAATAGTTCACCAGAGACACATTCTCAGTTGATAAATCGTATTTAATTTTCGATACCTATGAAAATAAATGGTACTGGAGTTACGGTTTTTTTCGAGATTTTCAAGGTTTTAAAAGACCTAAATGGAAAATCCCTTGGAGGACTTTTTTTGTTGGAAAGAGCGTAGCTGGGTTTATATGAGTGATTTGGCCCTGAGCACCGAATTTTAAATTATCCAGTGGAAGTTGGTCCTTATGGTCTAAAACCTCCCTGAGAAC
>FIZU01014858.1:0-21666 GCA_900064475.1 Pseudococcus longispinus | reverse complement strand
AAACTTTAAAAAATGCCACCAAAAAGTGTTCAAATTTGAATAAAAACTGTTTTTTGATTACTGTTACTCGATTTTTCATTTAATTTAAATTTTTTATTGTTTGAGGGTTTCTGTGCAAAAAATCCTTTTCATAGACACCATATTGATTTTTTTCATATTTTTGCCAGATTGGACTCAAAAATGCACGTTTTAGCCTATTTTGAACATTTAAAATGTATGCTCATATTTTGAGATTTTTTTCATAAAATTCAAAGTTCTACTAATTACTAAACAACTGCGAAAAAACATTCAAATTTTTCAAAAATAACTTGATGTATGAATCAAAAAACAGGTTCTTATTCTAATGAAAAAAATCATATTTTATTCAAATGAAAATGTATTTTTTGATCAAAGAACAAATCTTTTTCTGTTGAAAATATGCTGATTCATTGTTCTGTTGATCATTTCCGAGCTCACCTTGAGAAGATATTCAACTCATTAAAGAGGATATGGGCCTACTTTGAGAGTAGTTTACCAGAAAATCAAATACAGCTTTAATCAGAAATTCCTCAAATTCAAGATATTTCCGTTTCTTCAACCAATTCATTAGATTACTTCAAGGTTGAAAAATCAAATACCTTCTAGTATGCTGAAAATCATCGATAAATACCCCCTCCCTCACAATTCATGTATCGCTACACTCTCGTAAAAAACCAAACTCGCCAATTTCATTAAAAAATATCATTTATTTCAAGTGATCTCTAAAATATGTATAATTAACAAAAAAACGATGAAGTAGTATGAAAAAAAATGATACCCGATCAACTAAAAATAAAAATGTTTAAAAACTAATTGCGTATACAAGCTAATACGAAAAAAAAAACATTACTCTAAGACACGTAAAATGATAAAACTGTTAATCACACGATTTTTCCATCAATTTTTTTAATCAGTTTTCTTTTCTTTTTTTTGCTTTTATTTTAAATATCCATTTTAAACGTATATAAATATTAAACTACACTACGAATACGTTAATTCACGTCAATACATAAACAATACAATGCATTTCTCGTTTTTTTTTCTTCATATATACGTAATTTGTATCATAGATAAATAATTCAACTTACAATATAAACACACAACGAACCACGGTTGGCGAAAAAAAAAAAAAATCGAAAAAAAATATACGTTAAAAACGAATCGCGTAATTTTCAAACATATTTAACGGGTGCTTCTACATAAATCATTTATATTATACAAATGCCAGTGTAAAACATTCAAGGAGAAGTAAACAAAAATAATGAATGAAAAATAAAAAATAAACAAACCCTTTATCACAATCAAAAATTAAATATTTCTACTAAATATATTTATATAGGTAGGTATTATATGTAGGTAAATTACATACAGTATATGGTCATTTGAGAAAAAAAAAAATTGTCAAAGAAAGAAAAATAAAAGAAATTAGGTATAATTTGTTAATTAGACGTCTTTTTAATATCGTAAACGTTAAATTTTTATATACAATGGGGTAAAAAAAATCATAGGACAGTGGTATTTCGCAGTTTCCATAGCTTAGTTCGCAGAACTGATCATTTTTTTTGGTATAAGAACGTGCTCGATTGGAAATAAACTCACATCAGTAACTTTTTACGTTCTTATTGTTAATTATTATAAAATCACAAGGAAAAAAATACGATCTACAAAAATTTTCAAAGAATAAAACGAAGAAGAAACAGCGGAGGAAATGAAAAAATTCGTAGTTTCTATCACATTATTATACAAGAATACATAACAAGAAAAATGAAAAAAGAGGAAAATTTGTTATAAGAAATTCGTCGTTAAAATATATAGAATTAAAAAAAAAAAAGAAAAAGCTTAATTTATATAACGACCGTTAAAAAGCTATTACGCGTTACGTATGTAAAAAAAAAAAATAAATAAATAAAATAAAAATAAATATTAGAATATCTGACACATAGGTACTTAGGTAGAAGTTTAAAAAGATTTGAGGGGTGGATACTTTAAAAACTTTACGTTTACATGACAAAAAAAAAATAATAATTACGCGAAACATCAGTCAAAAAAATGGTCGAATTAGGATTTACAGTATTTAAAAATCGAACGAGAATAAAAAATATATAAATAGCTAGTCACATGGCCACATTTAATATATTTAAAGAAAACCATTATAAGGTGGGGATGTGAGGTATAATAAACTAATATTACACCGACTACAATATAATTAACAGCATGTGCGTTCAGTACACATTTAATAAGGGTAAGTATAAGGGAAGGGTTACAACTCGACAAAATAAAAAAATTAAATCGGGAAAATCGTATCTACGCGTAGAAAAAAAATTAATGGTTTTATTTCATTAAAATAATTGATTCGAAGTTTTTCCCATGATGAGTTTCCACGTAGAAAAAAAAAATTATTAAAATATACAACTGTTTTACACCGTCGAATACGAAAAGTATTAGTACGAATTCGAAACGCACGAAGAAAAAAATTTGAGAAATTTTGGAGATCATAATTTTCAAACGTTATGTAATAATTGGTGCATGGATCGTTTTGTATTTCACGGGTCATCCATAAGAAAAAAAAAAGATGGTAATATTGAAGAAATTCAATCCGAAAAATTCGAGTAATTTGAAATTTTTCAAGGACGTTACAACGTCTAAGGTATTTTCTTCTTTTTATAAATTATGTGGCAGAATTTATGAGCTATCGGTTTTTTTTCTTCTTCGAGATGAAGATATTTTATAACGTAAAAAATTTCCAATTAAATTACACGACAAGACGATACAACGCGACGTTCTTTTCTCTAGAGACGTGAATTTTCTTAAGACTCGTATCGATTAAATTTTCCTTTGGGTAATTTCGTCAAAAAATGTCCTCGGTTTTGTTTCCCAGTTTTAATAACGTCTCTCTCGCGTCCCGACATAATTTATAAAGAAATCAACTGACCGAATGGTAATTCCATATTAATCACGTTTGATGAAATCAAAATACGTGTAAAATCAGCTGATTAAAAGGAAATTCCCAAATAATTATGTTCGATGATTAATATGTACGTGTAATTATTGAATATCTCGTTCTTTCTAAAATTTAAATTTTCATTTGTAAAATATTCCTTTCGAAAGGGATCATCGATATAACTTTAAAAAATCTAGATTTTCATCCATATTTCTCCGAATTTCATCGAAAATACATTTAGAAGGTGAAAAATTCGAAATCTTAATCGATTTTACTACATCTAGGTCGATTTTGGCGAAAATGTATCGACATTCACTTTGGTGATGCTTCTTTTAAAAAAATTACCTATCTAGGATCGACAGCCGAACACAGAAAGTTATTTCGATATCAGATTGACGGGAGGGGCAGGGAAAGGGGCAGTGAAAACAGTAACGCAGACGTCACTCGACATCGATTATTTGGAATTCGATAATCGATAATTCGATTAATGTAAATTCATCACAAAAATTAAAATCAACTAGATAGGTACGAATTCTGCAAAAAAAGAGAAAAAACTATGAAATCGATCATCGATCGAAAATAATTCGAAATTGGAACAAACTCCAAGGACTTGTATCAACCTATGTCGAAACAATTGAACGAAGATCGCGAAGAAATTTACCAAAAATTATCGATTTTATACATTTATCACTCGAAATCGACCGATTTCACGAATACAGAGTTGATAGATTCGAATCGAAATCATTTTCGAATCGATTTTGAGCCAATGAAATCAGTTTTGAGTAATTCGACTCGAGTTATAACGAAATCGAATTCGATCGAAATTTTATCTAACCACGTTTCTAGAAGGAAATCGGATTTAAATTTAAAACTACACATCGATTTTGATCAATTTTTTTCGAAAGTATTTCAAATCGATCACATGTTAAATTTATCACAAAGAAATAAAATCAAGTAGGTAGGTAAGAATTCTGCAAAAAAAAAAAAAAATACGAAATCGATTACAGATCGAAAATACTTGATTCGAAAGACTTCCATCATTGTTTGTCGAAACAAACGAATCCCGATCACGAAGAAATTTGTCGAAAATTATCGATTAGTATCGATTTTCTAAAATTATCCCTTGAAATTGATCGATTTCACGAGTTCAAAGTTGATCGATTCGTGTCGAAATTATTTTCGAAATCGATTTTGGAGAAAAACGATTCCGAATTGATTTTGAGCAAGTGAAACTAATTTTGGATAATTTGACCTTGAGCTAAAATGAAATCGAATTCGATCGAAAATGTAATCTAACCACGTTTTGTAGAAGGAAATCGAATTTGAAACCAAAACTATCGATTATGATAGATTTTTTTCGAAAATACTTCAAATCGATCACATTACGAGTCGAAAATTCGATTAAAAATGAAATCGATTAGTATGTTTCGTCTAAAACCATCGATATTCTTCGAAAATTGCATTAAATCGATCGATTTTACTGGTCGATTAATTTATCGGTATTGAAATCAAGTTCGAATGCTGTTTTAAGCCGAACATATGAAATCTATCGATCGTTTTTTGAAGATTTTCTACGTCTGTTTTCTAAAATCGATTAAATTTGAGGTTCGACAATGAAGGTCGACTCATGTTGGAATCAATCTTGCCTCCCATTTATAATTTCAAACTTCAAGCAAAAAAACTAACGATCTAAAGTAATTCGACATTGGAATAAATTCAAACGACTTTTATCAACCTATGTCGGAATAATCGAACTACGATCATGAAAAAAATTATCGATTAGTATCGATTTTGTAAAATTATCACTTGAAATCGATCAACTTCACGAGTTCAAAGTTGACCGATTCGTATAGAAATTAGTTTCGAAGTCGATTTCTTTCTCCGAAATCGATCTCGAATCGATTTTGCGCCAATGAAATTTTGGACGATTCGATTTTCAGTTAAAACGAAATCGAATTCGGTCGAAATTTAATCTAACTACGTTTCTAGAAGGCAATCGAATTTTAAATACTATCAATTACGATCGATTTTTTTTCGAAATTTTTTCAAATCAAAGACTTCGATTCGATTTACGGCGGGTTCGTCGAAAATCATCGATATTCTTCGAATGTTGCATTAAATCGATCGATTTTATTGGTCAATTAATTCAACAGTATCGAAATCAAGTTCGAATTCTGTTTTAAGCCGAAGATATGAAATCTATCGATTTATTTTATAAAATCGATTGAATTTATGGGTCGATAATGAAATTCGACTCAAGTTGGTATCATTCTTATCGTCGATTTACGATTTCAAACTTCGAGCGAAAAAAAAACTGATTCGAACACAACGTCGAAAATCATCGATTTGTATCGATTTTCCACGACGTCGCATAAAATCGATCCATTCAAGGCTCCAGAAATATTCGATTAATTTATAAAATACGTCAACATTTTGAAAACGACATAAATTAAAATTCTAATCACCTTATTTGAAATGATTTCATTGTTATTTTCATTTCGAATAAAAATCGATCGTTTCGAACTGGTTCGAAAACCAAAGGAATCCATTAGAAATCGTCGATTAAGGTAATTTACTCTATCTTTCCTAAAATTCATTCACAATACTCAAATATTATCGTTTGTTAACCAATCAAAAATCAATCGATCACCTTCGAATATCAATTTTCCCCCAAAAGAGCTCACGATTTCGAACAAATACCAAACCAATTCACAATCCTCGAAAAAAAACCATCATTCAATTCATTCCACAACGTTCCACTCCAATCACCACTCACTCGTACACTTAACCCAATAAACCAAAAAACCGAACTCAACCTCCTAATTAAATCTCGCATCGACCCAACCCTACATCGAAACCCATAGTCGTCAAAATCCTCACCAATCTAGGCCATCGCCAAACAAAAGACCAATCTGGGAAAAAAACCTCATCATCGTACAAATACGAGTACATTTCGCAACATGAACAGTTCAACGCCCCGCTGTCCATCGTCCATCCCACGTATCCGTTCTTTCTACAGCGTTTCCAAAAAAGCTGACAATTTTCTGACATGGCGTCATGCAACCACGGCCGCCCGGTCGTTAATCTTCGCTCAAGTGATTCTCGTGCATGCGTCGACATACCTAACCTAACCTACGTACACGTATCCTATTGAGACTTCGATACCAACACAATTATTAACAAATTTCCGTACAGGAAATCGAACCTCGCTCGCGTACAATTGCATACATACTATAATTCGTATTCGCCATTCATCTCGAGCATCTAATTTAATTCGCGAATCAATGAACCCTTCTCTTAAACTATATTTTGCCTAGGTGGCTAGGTACACTTACAAAATATAACAATTTTCGCGGACCAATCACCTCGCAATTCGCAAATTTCTACCAACTAATGTAAGATTCCTATTACTATGGAAATGGGAAAAAGAGTGGCGTCTCGGGGAGTGATGGGAGGGGAATGGGGTTAACATTATAATTTCATCACGCGTATAAAAAACAAGTTATTAAAATTTCACCATCTTATATACGTAAAAACAACGACAAAATTATTAATATTACTATTCGATAAAACTGCACACGTATAAAAATTTATCTTTTCGTTAAATACCATTTAGAAAAAAAAAAAAAATTGGGGCAAAATTTATACACACATACGACGATATGTTAAATGCGAGAGAACAATTCCATATTTAAAAAAGAAAGAAAAAAAAAAGGTAAATCAAAGGAAAAAAATTACACAAATATTCATTAAATTTCACACAGACTAAAAAAAAAAGTAAATAAATAAAATTTACAGTTTACATTCGCTCTACCATACTAAATACTTACGTATTGGAAACAAAAAAAGGAAAAAAAAAAAGATGATTAATTTTCGATACGAAAACCGTGTCACGTTCGAATTTCGAACAATACCGTTTCGTTGCCCAATCCAGCTGAAATTTTTTTTCTCACACGTGCGCGTATCATAAACGAAAGGTTGTTTTTCAGACAACGATCCACAAGGGGGTGGGAAAGAGCAGAGGGGAGGCCGGTCGGGGAAAGAAAAACAAAATCTATTGTACAATTAATTAAACTACGATCGTAATGAGTTCCATTGGTTCCTGTGGTTAGTAAAATTATTGCCATTGTTATTGCGGCCACCGCCGCGGTCATCACGGCCACTGCCACCGTCTCGGCCACCGCCATCGCGACCGTCTCTGCCGACGCCGTCGCGGCTATCGCGACCATCGCGACCGCCTCCGCCGCCGCGACGATTATGATTCGAGTTATAATTATTGCTGCCGCCGCCGTCTCGGTCCTGTCGATCCTGAAATCAGAATTAATTAACGAATATTAGCGTGTGATAATTGTTTGGAATTTTTTTCGCAGGTTCCACGGTTCGCAAAAGAAACAAAAAATTGCATAAAATACACCTTCGCCTATACGAATCGTTGAAAAGCATATGACGCACCTATTCGACTAGTTTTAAAACAATACGATACGAATTTTTCTCACTAATTAAACAATATCCTTTTTTTTTCTAATAAATCGATTATTAGTTCTATTTAAAACAGAAAATTATTGAATATGTTGAAAGATTGGCAGTTGTACATCCGGAATAATAATAATGTCCATATCTTGAAAAACAAAATTGCTGGAAAATTATAATTATAGAAATTTTTATGTTTCGGTCATATTTTTCGCAAAATTATTCGATCATTTTGGGGGTGATCAAGCATATTTTTAAAAACGTGAAATTTTCTACATTTCGAACACACAATGTTTTTATTCAATCCTAATTTTTTGCACCACTATTCAACTTTGAAACCTCAATTTTCAGCTATAACTTCAACTGCGGAGAATTTTCGTTGTTTTGAATCACAACATCAATGTTACAACTTATTACCAATATGTGATGGTGTCCAACAAAGGAGACCATTTGACCAAAAGATCAATTTTCACTTTTTTGGCTCATTTTATGTAAAAAAAAAAAAAACTCATAAATCAAATGGAAATGGTCCCAGGTCGCCAAACTCGAAATTGAGCGAGTAATAGCAATTTAAAGGCAGTCATAGGTCGAAATTTTTTTTTCAATTTTTTAAAAAAACTTCAAACGTTTCTCCTGTAAAATTACGTTTTTGGTCGAATGGTCCCCTTAATTGGACACGGACTTTCAGGTTTTTTCTAAAATTTTTGACTTGATTTAGGTTTTTTGACGCCCTTGTACCTATTCATTTATGTTTTCAACCTCTCAATTCTGTTTTTGATAATTTTTAGGTAGGTACATGTTTAAACCACTTTTTAAATATGAAATTTTCAGAATTAAAAAATCCATAACACAGCAAATGCGTTGGAAAATCGAATTTTCTAACTGTCGGTTTCATACTAGGTCTTTGAAAATTGAAAAATTTCACTTCGGATGAGTATATTTGAAGTAAAATTAAAATTTTGGAAAGAAGCAAGCTATATCATCGCGAAAATCTCGAGAACCGATTCGTAAAAATGAAAACAGCGAATAACATTTTTGTAAATTCTTTTAAACACTATTGAAAAAGTTATTCGCAAATTTTACGTAAATGCTTTATTCAAGACCCTAGAGGGATTTGAAAATTTTAATCGTGAATATCTCAAGAACCGGTTCATCGATTTTTCTCAAGTTCGATAGACTTCTATTCTGACATTTCATAAAAATTTCAGCTTATTTGGTCAATCATTATGAGACTTTATAGTCTGGACAAAAATTTAGGTAAACCGCAGGGCCAATTTTATTGGCTAATTTTTCGATTCTTGAAAGTCAGCCAAAAGTAATCTAAAGTTTCGCGACACAACCCCCCCCCCCCTCCCATACAGATATCCAAGATCAAAATATCGAAAAAACGAATTATTCATTTTTAGTTAAAATTATCTTTAAAATTAAAAGTCATGCCCCCTGAATTTCTGAAGTTGAATTTCTTGATTTCTGTTTTTGCAAAAGGATTGACCCATCTCGAGGGCAAGGGGTCCAAACACCAACCAAAAATTTACAGTCACAAAAGAAAAGGAATTCAACGAATATGATTAAAAATGGAGTAAAAGTAGTTCAAATTTCGTTGAAACGTTGAAAATTTCCATCAAAATAGTTAAAAATATTGTAAAAATAGTCGAAAAATCGTAAAAATTGAGGAAAATCTTGTGAAAATAATTGAAATTGTCAAAAAAATTATAATGGTGGTCAAAAATTCTCAAAATTATTGAAAATATGATAAAATGGTCAAAAAAACATGAAAATCTCGAAAATGTTGTTAAAAATCATAAAATGTTGACAAAAATCATTAAAATTGTTGAAAAATCCGTTAAAGTTTCTCAAATAAATTGTCATTAAAATTGGTAAAAATTTCGTTAAAAAGTTGAAAAAAGATGAAAAAAATTATTGAAAATCTCATAAAAGTTTTAAAAATAATTCCTAAAAATCGTTGGAAAATGTTGTAAGATTTGTTAAAATATACCTACCATGAAAAATGTTGCAATATTTTCAAACATTTTCATAAAAATAACGCAAAAATGTCAAAAAAATCATGGAAATGTTAAAAGTTTAGCAGTTTTTGCAAGATTTTCAACAGATTTTATGACTTTATGATCAGTTGATCATTTTTACAATATTTTCACAGATTTTTGGGAAAATTTCGACACTTGTTATACATTTTTGATAACTTGCATGATTTTTCGATCATTTTTTTCATACATTTTAAATGATTTTTACGAAAACTCAACAATTTTTACGAAATTTTCGACAGTTTTCGTAAAAAATACGGAAAATGTGAAAATTCTAGCAGTTTTTGCAAGATTTTCGAAAGATCTTATGTTTTTTTGACCATTACGACGATATTTTTATTGATTTTTGTGAAAATTTCGTCAACTATGACAAAATTTTTGACGATTTTCACTATTTTTTGTTCAGGTTTTAGATAATTTTTCTGAAAGTTTCAACAACTTTTTACGAGATTTTCGGGAGTTTTCACACTTTTTGGGCATTCCTACGCTATTTTTACAATCTTAATGACAATTTCATCAAATTTTACAAAATTTTTGACGATTTTCATGATTTTTGAACGTTTTTACATTATTTTACTGGTTTTGTCAACATTTCGATAATTTTATTTTAATAACATTTTCGACGATTTTCATGATCTCTAAATAATTTATCTCATTATTTAAATGTTTTTTATAAAAAATTTCAATAATTTCACAAGATCATAGACAAGTTTTATGAATTCTTGACCATTCCTACGATATTTTTGCCGATTTTTATGACAATTTCAACAAGTTTTACAAAATTTTCATAATTTCTTGGCCATTTTTACGATATTTAATCTGATTTTTATAAAAATTTCGTCAATTTCAACAAAATTTTCAGTAATTTTCGTGATATTTTAAAATAATTTTTACAACGTTTAAACCACTGTTACAATCCGAAATTTTCAAGTCCAAAAAATCATCTAACGAACAAAATACTTTCACACAAAAATTTCCTCGACCTTCATCCCAAAGACATTAAGACATATCCCAGTCGAAAAAAAGTATTGATAAGAAAATACCAAACCGTCAAAATAAAATTAGATTCTTAGTCAAAAATTCGCGACAATAATAACATGTCTTCAAACTTCCAAAATACTTATAATCCAATTATTGGAGAAATCATATGCTCTCAAATCGTGACCAAAATCTGCACCAGGCAATTTCTCAAAAATTGTACTCCGTAGCCCGTGTTCATTTCAAGGCGAAGGGGGAAGAATTTGAAATCAACTCGAGTGTCAAGTTTATCTCAAAACATTTGAAGAAAAGATAAATACGCAGATGTCTACCAAATCACATAACTAAAAATTCGTGCTTTTTTTCAAATTTGTTCGTTGTGTGTTACTGAAGCACGTTGGCTACGTGTGATTATCATCCAAGAGAATAAGAAGAAACGCGAGCGTGAGTTTTAAGACAGACATTGTATTATTCGTGAAACGTATCAGAAGACTCGAAAAAAAACTATACAAAAATCAACTAAACCTAAGAAGAGATACGATTGAATACACGCTGGAGTGGGGAACAATACGATACGATACGAGGATGGAATGTATGCAAACAGTTCGTGGACAGATAAGGGATGGATGGAAACAAAAGAAGAAAAAAGAAAAGGAATGTCAAAATATACTTAGTACTAGTGTTGGAAGATAATAGATTCTTTTAAAAGGAATAGGTACCTAGTACCTAGCAAATATGTAGATAAGGCTCCGTATTACCAATACCCCCCCCCCCCCCCCCCCCCCATTACCATTATTCATTGTATGTCCTTTAGATCACTTTAAACAGGTTTTGTTTTAAAAATATCCATTATTTTGTTAAAATAAATATACATGAATTTGGGTGAGGCGAGTACAAACATTTTTGCAGAAAAGGTATTCAAAAGCTAAATTTTCATAATTTTTTCCAATATCTCAATCGTCAAGGGAGGAAGATTCAGACCCCTTGGGCTCTACCTTGAATACGCCATTATTTCCATCTTTCATCCTCCGTTCACCACGAAAAAACCCTTATTTTAGGGCCAATTTCTACTGTTTTCAAAATAGTATGATGGCTACAAGCCACCAAAATTGACCTAGGAGGCTATTATTTGGTATGTAAATTTATTAGAGGGCTTCTAGATATTCCTTTTTGGACTTCAACGAGGAAATCTTTCGACTAGGTATTAAAAACGTGAAAATCCAATATTTCATTTAACGAAGTAAAAAAATATTCGAAGAATGACCCCACTCCACTTCCACAAGTCATTTCGTTTCTTCAAAATTTCACTCAAAAAGGTTATTTTCGTATTTCAAAATTTTCTTCGACCAATCGAAGAATCTTCGAGAAAAAATATCAATAATCAACTCTTCTCCTGTTCAAGGTTTTTAAAATTTTTATATTTTTAATCAAGAAGTCATTCCTATTCGTCGATCAAACCTCTCCATAAAAAACTGATTAATTTCAAATTTGGCATAAGTATTCATTATTCATTGCTCACTATACAGATTAAATTCAGTAATCTCTATGCGCATAGGCTACGTATACATTCGTATACACGCCATAATACGTATGTAAACACAGGCCCGAAGCTCAAAAGAGCATTTCTCGTAATTCATAAATAACGAAATTACCTATTGTAAGACGACGGCGCATTTCGTTAATTTTTATGGCCAACATTGGCCTTAAAGCTAACCGTAGTTCAAGGTGGAAAAACTCCGACGTTTACGTACACCATCGACATCGACATCGAGACGATACGATGGCGCGAAAAACTTGTACACACGCAACTCACCATCAATCGTTCGACTTATTTGTTTGGGCTTATTGTAAAATTGAAAAACATCATCGATAAAAAAAAAAATTCACACTTGACCAAATTTCGCGCTTTTCGTATTCGCAATAATTCGACCTTTATCGTACCCAATTTTCATACAGTTGGCCGAACGTTCTAGTTTAATAAAATCGTCTATTAAATGTCGCTCGTCATATTTTTTTCATATAAAAATACTTTCCACGGTTTGAATTTCATTATAAATATTTTCCTCGTCGATCTCGATTCTCGACAAAAAAATAAAGGCAATAGCAAAGGCTATTTTTAAGCGTTATCCGCTTCCCACTCGAGTTACATAATATAGCCATATTTTCATCCGCCATCACATACACCACCTTCTTTTACCAGCTTTTCGTCCATATACGAAATATTCAAAAAAAAAAAAAAAACCCTCGAACCGAAAAAATACCTACATATTATACACACCCACTTTCGACATCATTTTCAGCATTTATAAATATTCGTTTGGTAAATCGACAGACAACTATGCCACATTCTCGCTTCGACGATTCTACAAAATACTTGCGTTTCCGCAACGATAAAATATCCAATTCATCTGTTTTTATATTTATACAACATCTCGCGAAAAAAAAAAAAAAACAAATCTAAGCACAAAAAACACACCACTCTGAAAACCGCCCTCTCAGCTATCGAATCTGTTCGTATTTATACTAGACTCCGCGAACATAGTGGGGGAGGAGTAAATACACGAAAAATTGGAAATGGATATCGCCGAATCGTGGAATTTTTTTTTCCAATTTATTCCATCTTAAAGATTCTTTCTCGCTGGTACGTCGAAATACGTCGAATATCGTACCAAAAAACACGCCGGAAAAAATCAATGACGTCTGCGGAGAATTTCCACACCGACGAAACACGAGAAAATGAACGAAGAGCCAAAAAAAATCACACAAGGACGTTCGAATATAGTTGAATAATTTAATTAGAGAAAAAAAAGAGGAAAAATTACCACCACATTTCGTCCCGTTACGTATCGTTCTCGTCTAATCATCGAAACATTCTCCACCCCTCACCAATTGTAAATTTTTTTTCGCTCGGTGGTCATTTAGCGAACACAATGGAAGAGCGTGTACAAGTGTACAGCAGTAAAAAAAAAAAAAATCATCTGGTAGAAAATCGTACCATGTACGTAGGTATACTGCGGTAAGCATTATTGTAAGTATTTTAAGTACGTGAAATGCGAAGAGAAAAAAAAAACAGTGAAATTCGACTGTAAGTTGAATACCTACACAAATCCTAGAAAAAATGTTCAAGGATACAGTTGGAAAATATCTTTAGCTATTTTAAATGATACGTTCGTAAGCTTATACGTGGAAACGATTTCGACTGACGGGGCATTGACGAATTGGCGAGAAGAAATGAGGTCAAATAATCAGCAGGGGTGAGGGAGGAATAGAATTTATGGTTTCTTATTTCGAATAAATATTCTAAATTGAAAAATGACCAATTTTGAGTACGGTTCTATTTAAACATCAACTGGATACACTTTTGGAAACTGTAAAGTAACAATGCTCCGAAATTAAATATAATACGTAATACAAATATTTTTTTCGAACACTCCAGGTCAAAAAATATGCAAAATTTAAATTTTTAAGGTCAACTGAGGGAGGCAGCCAGAAGCATAAACACCCGAGGTTTGCGAAAAAATAATGAAAAATCGAAATTCACAACTTTAAGGTATGGCAATGTTCAAAACTTTTTTTTAGAACATGGATCGTTTGAAAAATCATTCACGTTTTCAACCGTTTTGTGCCCAGGAGACATATGATGAATGAAATTTAAAATTTTTCATTGCATCAAGTAGACTAAAGTCAAGTTAGAGTAGGTCATTTTTACCATTGAAAATTGAAATTTCACACAGAAAATAGAAACTAATTAAAAGTAGGTATCTACTTTCATTTCCTATTTGAGATTTGCTACAAATTGAAAAAAACTGCACTCAACTACTCACCCCTAAAAAAAGAGATGTAGGCGTAAAAATTTCAATTTCAACCCCCTCCAATTTTTTTAAAAGTGAAATCAAAAAAATTGGTTGAAATTTTGAGTTTGCAATTCAAATATTTCAGGGCCTCAAATGATCCAAAATTGAAAATTTACATACTTTTGTAAAAAAAAAACACAAAACAAAACGAAGAAGTTGTAGAAGAATTTTCGATTTACAGTGAAAATTTTCACAAAAAATCTGCGTTCAAAGTTTTCCAGACCTTCAAAATTTTTTTTTGAAAAAATGAATGATGTGATATTGTATTTTGAAGGAATGTGTAAAAAAATTTCAAATCCTACTTTCGTACATTTTTAGTGAATATTTTTGAGGAAAAATCTTCATTGACTGAATTTTTTGAAGAGGAATATATAAAATATCTGCATAATTTGGCTTTACAGCGATTTAAAACAATTTTTGCATCATTGCAACACTTTTCCCAACAGTTTCATCTCTGATTCTAGTTTTGAGATTAAGATGACGGTGAAAATTTAAGAAATTTTAGAGTGTAGTGGAACGAAACATTTCTACGCTTATTTCTACTTGACAGCTTATGTCCTTTGAAATTTTCAGTTTAAATCGAAAATCCTCTAATAATTTCTTCATTTTGTTTTTTATTTAATAAAAGTATTCAATTTTTCAATTTTTGGTCATTTGAAACCCTGAAATATCGAATCACTAACCAGGCCGTCTAACGAAATCTCAAAACGGAACAGTAGGACGTTTGCAAGAGTTTTTTTAAGCAGTACTTTTTCAAAATGTGACCGACCCCCACCCCATAAAAATCATATTTTCACAAAATCATAAAAAAATTCTATAAAAAATTTGTAATTTTCAAAAAATTATTTAAAAAACAGTACGATATCAATCAGTCACCTTGACAGGGTTACCACTGACGACTTTTCAAAAATCAGTTATTAGAAGTTTGATTACAAAAATTTTCCACTTCGCTCAATTTTTAATTTTTCACTTAAATTGAAGTAAATGAGATTTTTTTGAAAAGAAATTGAAAAAAGTAGAACATTTAACGTAATTTGACCCAAAAGCAGGACTTTTGCAGGATTTGCAGGACTGATAGACAGCTTGCTAACTCAAAATTTAATCTTGAAAAAAATTGCAATCTTTACACAACATCTCTTTCTGCTTAGAGGATAAAATATTTGATGCAAAAAAATTTTTTGGAAAAAAATTGAAAAAAATTTAGAGAAGGGTGCAGTATTTTCAATTAATATACTTCAGTTTAAACTATGTATGTGAAAGAAACTGCACCCTCCTCTAAATTTTTTTCAATTTTTTTCAAAAATTTTTTTGGATTAAATATTTCTGTAGTGAACACTGCAGCAATGATGTCTTGTCATTGTAAACTAATTTACCAAATTCGAAACTGAAACCGAAATCAAAATGCAGCAACTGAAACTGAACCCAAAATCGATACCAAAATGTAGGTTTCAAAATCAAAACCAGCAGTAAACAAACCTCAATAGTTTCATCAGATGATTTAAAAATTGATAGGTACTTACTTAAAATTTGATCAAACACATTCATTCAAACCATCCCTAAAGGGAGGCAGTTATAATATCAAATCATTTTTTTACCAGAAGTTTCATGAATCCCACGAGAGTCTACGGTTGGGTCGGTAGAGGACGGAGACTAATTCTTTTTTGGAGAATTTTTTGGAGTTTATATTTTCGCAGGAGAAAATAACCTCGTACACCAGCTTGACTTCAATCTACACACGTTGTTGTGAAAATTGTCTTAATTTCATCCCTTAGATCTCTCCTGGACACAAAATGGTTCAAATAGCACCGAAAATTGTTTTAAATGGCGTGGAAATGCATAAAAATCGCATGAATAAATAGCGAAAATATTAAAAAAAAATTTCCAGTACAAAATTCTCGCAAGTTTGAAAAATAATTTCTTCGTGAAAACAGATTTTTGACATGTTCCAATTGCTAATACAAAGTTTTATTCGATTTAGATTCGATATGAATTATTTCTCTGTCAATTGTTAGCCTCTGAATTTGATAAGTTTGGTAACCCGTAGAAAAAAATTGAAATAAAATCAAATTTTTTACAATTAAAAATCCAATTCTTTTCTCAAATACACGAAATTTTCAAAAAATCGTCCGAGTTGCTTGAAAATTTGCTCAAAAATAAAATTTTTTGTAATATTTTTATCAATTTCGATGAGATGGTTTCTGGACAATTTTCATAATGAAAATTCGACATTTTTTTTACGTTTTGTACCACATTTTAAAAAAAAACATTTAAGATAATTCACAAAGTTTTACTCGTGTTTTATGATTTTGTACATTTTTTCACATCAAATTTTCAAAAAACTGTCAAGATTTTCACAATTTAATTACTTTTTATAATTATTATTCACAAGTTTTCAACAAACAGGTGTTAATTCAACTTATGAGTTCACATTTTAAACTGTTTTCACGACATTTCAGATAATTTTTACGATATTTCACCCAATTTGTGGGACAATTTCGATATTTCATCAAATTTTATTTCAATTTGAACTAATTCCATGATATTTTTCAACAATTTCTGCCATCTTACGATCTTTAAAATGCTACTTTCTAGGTATTAAATTAAATACGTATTATTAAAATTATATTCAATCAACTTCCACTTCAAAAAAGCGGATGATTTCTAAAAATTTAGAAAAAAATCCAATCTAATAAATCATTATCATCGAGCGATATAGAGACCTCGTGAGAAGATACCACAAATAACCTCAAATAAAAATACTGTAAAAGTTGTTGAAACTTTTCAACAATTATTCAACATATCATAAAAATCGTTCAAAGTAGCTGTACCGTGAAATTCGTTTAATTTTCCACAATCTTATTAAAAAATATTTTAAACGTGGAAAAAAATCACCAAAGGTGATAATTTTTTTGAGACAATTTACCGCCAGGCGCCATTGAAATATAATCTAGGTTCGTAATTTAAAAAAAATTCAACGATTTTTGAAAATTTTACTGATTAGAAACGCTTCAAGGTAAAAAAAACTATTTTAAGGTGTCTTTATAATTGTTGAGGTGGTTTGTTCTAAAATATTAGACAAATCGATAATAAAATATGAAAAAATTTTACCGTTTTTGGGAAAATTTCGATACATTTGCACGATTTTCATGACAATTAATACAATTTTTACGCGTTTTCGAATAATTTTAACAATATTTCAATAATTTTTATGACGATTGAAACATTTTTTTTGCAATTTTATGATTTTTTTCATGGCTGCGACCATGAAAAATCTCATTTTCTTTCAATACCTTGCATTCAAACGGAAACCAATCGAGTATCGAAAAAATGATTAAATAAGATAATTAGAAAGGTATATTTATGTGTGATTTGTACAACCTACATCGACTTTTTATTCAAATTTTGAGAAATTATAGAAAGATGTCATCGAATTTGAATTAGTAGACGTATTTTGATTGAAAAAAATATTCGCGAATTGGAAACTTTTTAATAATATTTCATTGGACAATTTGTCGATTATTTCTCATCAACCTTACGTCATTTCGAACAACTTTTATCATATTCTGGCAAATTTCTCGACATTTCAATAACACATTTCAGTCAATTTTAATATTATTTTTCAAAACTTCACAATTTTCTGTCAATTTTTACAATTGATTTTTTCATTCAGAACTCATCAAACTCGCCTCCTCTCTCCCTTCTCCCTTGCCCGGCACTTTTCCCCAATTCAATCAATCATTTTACCCAATTGTGTCAATTTAAATAACGCGACGTGACGTTGCTTAATGAAACATCAATTTCGATACAACCGCGTGCATTTGTATGTACGTAAGCAACCGATCCGAGAGCCAGTTCGAGTTCAACGTTTTTGCCATTCATTTCGATCCCATCGACGAGTAAATTTATTATACCGACGATGATTTAGGTAGAGATACCGGTGCCGGCGGTGGTACATTTTGAAAGAAATTGATACAGCACGTCTAATCGAATCGATATTACACACACGTGTTAATGAGTAACACGCCGTCTTTCTTGAAAAAGAAAACCAGAAAAAATTCCAGTTTTTTTCATTTTCACAAATAAATTTATACACTCGTATACGTAAGTATTTGTAGCAATCGAATCGAACCGAGAGCGTCAAAACGAACAAGACAGCGACACGTACAATACAACTCGTACAAACATTGTAATCAGCCAACAGCGTGTAACGAAAGTAAAGACAATAATATATAGCCATCAATTACATCATAATTAATTGATCGCACATTGCACTCGACACTGTTTTCAGCTTCTCGTACGTACAATGTTCGCTTCAAAACTTACATTATGATTCGCTCTCCGTACGTTTGGTTTTTCTTCGAGAATGAAAATTTTCGTACATCGATCGTGCCGAGATAAAAGGAAAATATGAGAATAGTAATCCTAGCCGCACGAGCCATGACCAGCCTCACCCCCAGCCCCAACTTATCCAATTTGTTTCATCTTTAGCGCAATTTTCTGAAAAACGAGCCCTAATCTACGCACGATTCTTACCACAAACACGTGTACCTTCTCTCCCTATATCTCGTCTATCGTATTTTCATATGATACATCACGATGTGCAAATTTCTGGGTAATGTGCCCCGCTCGCGTAAGATATACGTACTTGTACATATTTGTGGCATAAAATCATCGACGTTTAAATACGCAATTTTGCGCAATCATCATATTTTTCGCACTATCTACTCATGTATCTATTATACGAATTAAACAGGTCACTGTTCATTTGATTATTTGGCGAATTTATAGATAAACATTACGATAAGGCGAGCGTATTGTGACGAGAAATTGCACGATAATTCCGAGAAATATCTGCAATTATCCATTGGCGCAGGGAAAAAGGTTCACCCGAATGATAAAATTGCTTTCTCAGTCGAAAAAATTTAATCAAGTGGAAAAATTGGCGAAAATAGGTATTTTTATAGAAAAAATTACGTTTTGAGGGGCAAAAATTGGAAAAAATTTCATGATGGGTTGACAATTTTCAATTTTTTAGCTCATCTTCTCCCTTAAATAAATAATATGGACCTTTCGAATGACTGTTCAATCATTTGCTCTTTTGTAATATTAAATAAAACGTTCGAAGTCGTTGAAAATATCTCAGAATCGATCCTCGATTCAACACTTTTGAAAAACAACGTGAAAAAATTGACTCTGAATTGAAAATGACTCAAAATTACAAATAAATTATCGAAGATAAAACGAGCACAGTTGAGTATTTCGGTTTTAAATGTTTCATTTGTCAATTAAGTACACGCGAAATTCTCATTCACTGGTACATCCTTTTATAGATTTTTTTCCTCATATTTTTCGATGGTATTTCAAAATTTTGGGCAATACTTCGAAATGGAAAGAAAATTTAGACACGTGAATAAATTCGCGGTTTGATCGATGGAATAATAGAGTTGGAAAGCCGACAGTGGAAAAGTTGATGAGCCAACGAGGAATTTTGTAGAAAAATTTCCATTTCATGAAATTAACAAAAAAAAAAAACTGATTCATATTTGTGATCTACGAAGTTCCAAAAAAGAACCAAATTCAAATGATATCACCAATAAGCAAAAATTACTTCTTTCATCTCAAAGAAATATAAATTTCTAAAATTCTTGGTTGAAAAAGCAATGGTGGCCGTGGAAGGGGGTTAATCTGCCTCTACGTTCTTCATTCGATTTAATCCTCGTCGAAGGCGAACTGTGCCCCAAAGAAAAAAATGTTCCAACGAGTTGTCGACAGCGTATAATCTTTTGATTGAAAAAACCACATACATAATTTATTCATATTTCACATCTAAGGAACGGCGAGGAGAGGGGAAGAGATGTTAATATTACTTCGCCAACAATCATTGAATAGCCCCAAATTGACAATTTTCTGGAATCGCAAGGACATCTCTTTTTCTTGGATTTTTTTGGACAAAAAAATTGTTTATTTGCATCTGTATAGGGCTAAGAAAAATATGCTATAAAATGCCAAAATAAGATTTTAAAAAACTGAAAAAATTCTGAATTGAATGATTTGACAATTTTTCCAAAAAATTTATCAGAAAAATTCGAAATAAAAAAACAATGTTGAAAAAGTACTGCGGTTATCACACTTTTTTGGCTTTGGAAAATTTTTAAGAACTCGAATAAATTTTTGGACTAGGAAAATTTACACTTTACGGACTTGAAACATTTAAAAAAAATTCAAAACAGACATTTTGTCAGACTTTTTTGAATTTAGAAAAATTTTCAGATTTTTACTAATTTTTTGTACATTGAATTGGATTTCGAAAAATTTTCCAAAAAATTCCCTTTACGAAATTCGCTCACAAAAATCTGTTACGATGATCTTTAGATATTTTTTCTGATTCTTTTGGACTTGGAAAATTTTTCAGAATTCAAATGACTTTTTGGACTTGGAAAATTTCAAGAAAATTTCAAATATTACGACTTTGTGGATGTGAAAAATTCAATTAGCAAAAGCATATCCAATGTTTTATAGTTTCACTAGGCGGCTGGGCCGCAAAGCAGCCCATCCCCCTCAGTTTTTAGTCAAAATTATCATTTTTTAGTGAAAATTGCCAATTTTCACTCAAAATTGCATTTTCTAGTCACAATTTCCATTTTTGGTCAAAATCATCGTTTTTTGTCATTTTTTGTTTTTTAGTCCAAACTGTAATTTTTTATCAAAATTGTAATTTTTGGACCAAAATGGTGATTTCAAAGATAAATTGTCCTTTCAAGGGAGAAAGTGTCATTTTTGGTCAAAATCTCCGTTCTTCATCAATTGTTGTTTTTTTGTCCAAATAGCGAATTTTCGGTCAAAATTGTTATTTTTGGTCCAAATCGTCATTTTTGTCAAATTTATCATTTTTGGTCGAAATTATCATTTTTTGTCAATATTGCCATTTTTTAGAACAAACTGCCATTTTTGTCAAAATTGTAATTTTTTGTCAAACTCAGCATTTTTGGTCGAAATCATAATTTTTTTTCAATATTGCCATTTTTTGGTATACAAACTGTCATTTTTGTCAAAATTGTAATTTGTAGACCAAAATGGTGATTTCAAAGTATAAATTGTCATTTTTGGTCAAAATTGTCATTATAAGGTAAAAATTGTTCTTTTTTGTCAAACTCAGCATTTTTGGTCGAAATCATAATTTTTTTTCAATATTGGCATTTTTTAGAACAAACTGTCATTTTTGTCAAAATCGTAAATTTAAAGTAAAAATCATCATTTTTGGTCAAACTCATCATTTTAAGGTAAAAATTGTTATTTTTTGTCAAACTCATCATTTTTGGTCGAAATCATCATTTTTTGTCAATATTGTCATTTTTTGGTATGC
>FIZU01014846.1:27473-50099 GCA_900064475.1 Pseudococcus longispinus | reverse complement strand
CAGCCAAAAAACACAAATTTACGACTAAATTTGTGATTGGTTCGTTTTTTTTTTTTTTTTTTTTTTTTTGTAGAAACAAGTCCATCCAATACTTACACTAAATGATCTAGTTCTTAGAAAATAGAACATGGGATTCTGAGGGCAGCTTAAATAGGTATAGATGTATATTTTCAGGTTTCCTCAATTCATATTAAAGCTAATGATTGTCCTCTGGGAAAAAAGATTCGACAAAATAGCCACCCGAGAAAACTTTCTTTCGGTAGATTGTTTTCGCAAAATGGTCGAAAACCAATTTTTCAATTTTTGATTCGCAACGCTATACGTTGAAAGAACATCACAATTTTAACCAAGCACCAATTTCAAAATTTCATCCCCCTATTTTTGAGCGATATTGTGTATGAATGGATTTGACAAAATATAGTCGAATATGCATAATTTTTGAACCTAATTAATCGAATTTAATCACGCTTTTCTGTCATTCGGTGCATTTATTTTTCGCCTTTACTTTCTGATTAGTCTTCTGTACCCAGTAAATTTCTCAAAATCGTACCAGAAATTATAAAATTCAGAACCTAGAAATTAGAAATTTCAAGATTGCTGGTCGTAAAAAAAAAGGAGCAAATTCGTACAGGGTCAGTTTACGAAAAGAAAATCCATATAGAGTAATGGAAAAGGTAGAGAGATGTAGCTGTGACACTCTATATAGGCGAGACAATTCGTTGAATGACAATAGTGGGTAGATAGCTATTGCAAACAGCGAGTTGAAGAAATTGCAAGTTTTGTTTTTCCATCCATAATGCATGAGTTCGGATCCCTTCGAACGTACCACGTGTGATTAGGAATTCCTCTCCGGTTGCCGGTAAAACACGTTCACAAATCTTCTTATTTTCCAACTCTTCTTGCCAATCTTTCAACAACGAAATTACATTCGCCGCTGGATCATATTACATCAGTTTTCAAACTGTCCTCGTGTTGGAAATTTCGTTTTGGCCTGTCTCTCATCCTAAGTGACACCGATGACGTTAACATTCTTCTTTTTTTTTCCACTCTGTCCTATTATTCGGCCGGTTAAATGTTTTATAACATAATTTTTTTTATCTCGCTGGTCTTCCAAGTGCCTGCGTTAGATAAATGATCGAGTATATCGAGTCGTGTATAAAGGTGTAAGCGTAAAGGTATTGAAGGAAGTGAACATTACGTTGGAAAAACGTTCCAACGCAATCGTAAACGTACGAGTAAAATAATAACATTGTTTATTTATTATGCTGGTTATGGCATTGATATGGATGGCGAGAAACTATATAAAAATTGAATCATAATTTTATTTCTTCTTCTGCGTATACCTTTAATAAAAAATTTTATGTCGAAACGGCGAGCAATTTATGTGCAACGTGCGTTTAAACCTTTATACTTAATTGCTCCTCGTTATCATTACTTTGATACGAATAAGTAGGTATTACTCAAACGAATAGGTTTAATTTACCTATTTTTAACATGCTAATTTTTCCATCCGCAGGTATCTTCCATAAATCGAGTCTTAAGAAATTTAGCAGCTCAGAAAGAAACCAATCAGACGTCGTGTCCTATTTCGTCTGCATCTGATCCAATGTATGATAAGTTAAGGTTACTCAATGTCAGTGGTCAAACGTCCCCTTGGTCCAGACCCACTCCATGGTGAGTAATCTATAGCTAGAAATTTCACTTGTAATTTTTATTAAATTTAGGGAAAAATTTTTCAACGTTGATGGTAATTTTAGGTACCCAACCACCGGAAACACTAGTCCATTTCCTCTTCATCCAAATAGCGCAAGCCCAAGTCACGGTAGTTCGACGTGTGCTTCATTACCAGATATAATCGATAAGAAAGGTAAGCGTAGTTTGATTTTTTATTACAAATAGTTTCATTACATAGAAAGTCACGTCCTTGTGACTAGAATAATTTATATGCAGTCGAAGGAAACTTTTAAGTGACCTCTATTGACCCTGGTTCTTCTGCCCCGGCAAATTTCTATATACCTATACTTAGCTTTCTTCGTCCGTGAAATTACACCAGTATTTTAACAACTTTTCTACCCATTACGAGCAGTTTGTTGAATTGAAATGAAGAAGTAGAAAACAGCATAAGAATTCCTGGGTGGATTCAGAAAAGGACCCCAGAAGGGTAAACATTGAAAATTTTCCTAATCAAAATGCGTTTTTTCTCAATTTTTTGACTCAGTCCCAATTTTTTTTTCAATGGGTTCAAACTTCTGTCTCAAATTGGAAAGTGTTTCCAAATGAATTTTAAAAATGTCAAAAATATTTAAAAATTATGAAATTTTGATTTTTCTGCCCGAAAAAGTTTTTAAAAGATGTCAAAAAAAATTTTTAAATGACGAAATTTCGAGCGTTTTTGTTCCAAATTTGAAAATTTTTGAACCCTGAAGTTTGATGACATATCCACACGTCAAAAGAAACATTTTGAAAAATATGGTCAAAATGGGTTAAGAAAAATATTCGAAATCAGTCCTTTGAGAGAGGCTGGCGAAATGTCACAAGGTTTTCTTATTTCCACAAAACTTTTGAAAATGTCAAAAATGTTGAAAAAATGACAACATTTTGATTTTTAGCATAGGATATGCTTTTGCTATGGGTAATTTCGCAAAAAAAACTGACCAAATTCCGTCACGATGACTTTTAGACATTTTGTCAGACTTTTTGGACTTGAAAAAATTTTCAGTTTTCAATTGACTTCCTGAACTTGAAAAATTTTAGAGATAATGCTGACTCTTAGGCATTTTGTCACATGAACAATTTAGACTTTAGACATTTTGGACTCTAAATTTTTTTTATATTTATATGACTTTTAGGCATTTTGTCAGACTTTTTTGGACAACAAAATCTTCGGGTTTCTATTGACTTTTTGTCCTCTTGAAAATTTTATAAATCAGGGTAACTTTCTGATATTTTGTCAGGCTGACTTCTTTGATTTGCAAAATTTAAGATATTATTTAGATTTCCATCGACTTTCTAGACTTTGAAAATTTCAGAGATAAATTTTTTCAAGTTTGAAAAATCAGCTGCTATGCTGACTTTTAGACATTTTGTTAAACTTAAGACTTTTTGAACTAGGAAAAATTTCAATAAAATTTCAAATATCAAATTTTTATGGACTTAAAAAAATTAATAAGCAAAACCGGAAATAAATCAAAAAAATGTTGCTAAAAAAGACAAAATTTTGATTTTTTGTCTCAAATTTGAAAATTTTTGGGCCTCGATGATTGATGACAAATTTACAGATACTCCAAAAGAAACTGTTTGGGAAAAAAAGTTGAAAACTGGTCCATCATGGGAGAAGTCGGCAAACTGTCACAAAGTTTTTTCAGGGGGTTTCAAAAAGTCGATGCATAAATGGAGATTGCTAAAGTATCTCCGTAAAATTAACAGAATTTATTCGAGAACGGAAGGGTCAACAATACCTAAATAATAAATTTCCAAGGAATAACGTAATTTTCTTTTAATGCTCTAAATTGTGAACAATTAAACATATCGATGTTGAATTTTTGTTCAATGATGAAAAATTGACTTCATAAATAGATAAAACATTCCTCATCAATTTTTATTCCATGGCTGGCATCATTTAATGTTCAGGTTTCTGATGATTTCAATCCAGGACAAATTAACCAAAGTTGACAAAGGGGACTAAAAATCGAAAAATTGTGTTTGAGGTACACTTTTTTGGAAATTTTCTACTCCAAGTGCATTTTTTTCCGAATTTTTTTTAGAGAATTCATAATTTTTGCAATTTTTCCATCCAAAAAGTCGTGGTCTGGTCTTGCTTTTTTTTTCACTGAAAAAAAATTGATGAATATTATCCGCGTGAGCCATAGGAATGATCTTGAAACTACCTTTATCTACCTGCATAATTAATAATTATTACCTAAACACTTTCATTTTAAAGAAGCAAACTAAGCAAAAATCATAGTTCTGTTCAACTTTAAGTACCAACTTGGTTATTGAAATTTTTGGAATAGTACAAAATTTTTAATTGTTTTCGTTTTCTTCAAACAAGATCGTATGTAAAAAAATTATTGTTCCATGGTTTGGGATTTGAAATTTAGCAGATATTAATAAGTTTTTTCTTGAGAATTCACATTCAGCAGTGCTCAGTCTCTTCCACTTTATGATGAACGATCGAAAATACTTGTATTCAAATTTATTGAACGAATTTGTCTTCAAATTGTGAAATAGACATCACATTTTATAAAAAATAAAACATAAAAATGGTGACCCCCATTTATAAGATTGATGGTTTCAAAAATGAAAAAAACATTGACCGCAAAAATCTCGAAAACTATGCTCCCTAGAAGAAAACTATTAGCTTTTGAAAGAAAGAGAATTTCAATCTCTACAATTTTCATCCCTTGCACTTTTTTCGTAGTGCCCTTATTTTGGCCAGAAAATTCAAATTTACGATAATTTCAAAAATGAAACTTTTGACTGCAAAAATTTCGAAAACGAACTTTCCAGAAGAAAACCAATATTTTCTGGCAAAACTAAGGGCACTACGAAAAAAATTCAAGGGATGGAAATTATAAATCTTGAAATTCTTTTTCTCCTTTAAGCTATTAGTTTACTTTTAGGGGCCTAGTTTTCGAAATTTTTGCAATCAATGTTTTTTTTTTCATTTTCAAAAACATCGACTTTATAAATGGACTGCCCTGAATTTCTTTTGGCTGATTATGATTTCATCCATTCGATCTGATTTCGAAAAAAATTGCGAAAGATGAAAGAACTGCTTGACTTCCAATTCCTAAAGTTGAAAAGATTACCTTCCAATTGAAAAATTTACAAAAGAAATTAATTTTTAAAAAAATCGAACAAAACTGAATTTTAAAAATTTATACCTAACTGTTAAATTTTCAATTTCGAATCCCCTCGATTATTTTACCCCGATTCACTTCCAGTTCTAAATTGTAATGGAAAACACATTCTGCCGCGTTGTAAAAAATCACACCCACCCAAATATACGCGTCAAGCTCGTTTAATTCAATCCCCGAAACAATTGCTTTAAATTAAATTTTATCAATTATCATTATCACTGGAAATAAAAACAAAACGAACTTAAACAACGAATTTATCGCCCGATGTCGATTTAAATAATCGTAATTAACGATAATCGAAAAGATAGAGAGGGGGGAGCCTAAAAGGATATAAAAGTTTACGCTGTAAAGGAAAACTCGACTCGGAAGAAGGTTTGTCAACAAAAGAATCGAATAGAAAGTAACACCGTTCCGAGAAAGTCCCACTTACAAGAGGCAACTTACCAAACACTTGACATCTTTTGAAAATGAAACACGTAATCCGCCGTCGTATATGAATTCCACAGCAAAACGTAAAATTTGACGTTTATTTACGTTGCTCATTTGTGAAAAATAAACGACTTTTGATCCGGTGACTTTTCACCTTGGGTAATGTGTAAATTACTCCTTATAAGATATTGTCAACAAAGTTTAGAAGTACTATACAAGAAAAGGACTAACATTTACGAGATAATATTCTCAGAAGGGTGTTGGAAATCAATAAGCTTGCGGCCGTCGAAGCGAGAAAATTCGTCTAAATTCGCACCCCTTCGCAACGTCGCCTCGCCGCTTCTCAATTATTAGGAAAACGCGACGACGAAAGGGGTGAATTGCGAAAAACATAACGGAGATTTTTCGTAGGCGTTTTTCAAAATGATACGGTTACGAGCTCCGTTATTATAAATCGTAAGAAATAAAATTAACTTTTACGCGAGTACGTATAAACGCGAGTAAATTCCCACCCCTGGGCCCCCTCGCGTGGCCAAAGTTGACTTCTTCGTTGCGAAAGTTTTTTCTCGACTGAGATAAGTTGGCTTGCGGCGAAAATTATTGCAGATTTGTTGTCTCGCTCGAATCTTGGCATTCTTTTAAACGGTTTCGTTATCGTTGTAAAATTTTTAACTAGCTCTTTCTTTCTTCCACTTGCCTCTCGCTCGCATTTGGTAGCTGGTATTCAATGTAGGTCTAGGTGTACTTCTGTGGGCTGAGAAAATTCCTCCGAAGTAAGCACACAGGTATTGCGAACGGTAGCCACCACGCCGCGCCCTATTCTCATAGGTACCTATTGTCTCTAAACTGTGTGGGATATTTAAGAAGAAAAAAGTTTATTAACAAGTCTTTTAATTTGACATTATCGGGGTAAAAATCGCACCGTAGGGGATATTTACAGAGGGGTCGTATTATCGAGCTCGATTTTCAACTCGAAAGATAACAGAACACTGGGGATTTATTTGCTTTGCCGCCGCTGTTTATATCCGCCTTGTGCTTGTGGACGTATTCGAGTTTTGCATGGTGTTTTCTCTCTTAAATGTGTATTATACGCATACTCGCGTACTACGTACATTTTCACCATCCTAATCCCATATATCAGCTTACTAATACCGGCTAAATATTGTTCTCGAATGTGCTCGTAGTTTATATCGTGGAAAATATGATTAAATGATTACTCGTTTTAGTCTTTTACCTTGTATACACGAGGTATAAGTTACCATACGTATTTTTTTGGAGAAAAAAAAAAAGCTACACGCGTTAAAACTTTTACCAAAATCATTCCACCTTTATAACGAGACTATACAAAATTTCGCAAAAAGAAAAAAAAACCTCGTGTCGGATAGCGAGCTGGGGTACCAAAAAACACAACTTCAAAGAAATCGAGGTTATAACAAAAATGATGGCGAAAAAAAAAACTCAGTCGGTATTTTTTGATAAGGTTTTTATGCATTGCTAACAAACGAGCTTAACAGCATGTATGGGCGGAGTATTCTCAAACGATATTAAATTTTGTGGAATCCCGAGACCCTTTGGATGAAAGTTATAAGGGCCACAGGAAATTATAATATTGTTAGGGATAAAGCTCCGTTTGCCGAATCTAACGAGCGTTCGGACTATCTATGAATTTTTATTAAAAACCGGCGGCCTTCGATAACCCTTTTTGGCTGGAAAAAAACAACGCGTTTTCACCCCTTTATTAAAAGATACATTTGTTGGTTTACTTGGAAAAAAATATAGATTCGGGAATGATTTTAGCATGGAAAATGTTTAGGCTGCTTGCTACGTGGTTGTGTTAATTTTCGTGTGTGGTGTTGACCGTTTGTGCAGGTTTGGTTGGGGAGTGTAAGGAAATCGAGGTGTGGGGGTTCAAAAATATTTGATGAATGGGTACCCGGTTACTTATTCTTATTTTGGCGTTGCTTGTAGATATTGTGTGGAAGCAAGTGAAAAAATAAATTGTTTTCCTCTATTACAAAATAACCATATGCAGAATTAGGGGGCTTGGGAAGAACTAATATCCCCTTCCCGATAAAGCATTAGCCTCCCTGGCGAAATTTTTAATAGGAGAAAATAAATTTATGATTAAATTAGCTTCTCCTAGTGACATTTGAACTAAAGAAAATAAAATGTTTATTTCGGCTTAAAGCTAAAGAATTATAAAAATCTTACAACCAATTCTTCATTTCAGCTCATAGCTAAAAAAATGCAATTTTTCATATTTCACTGTAGGTATAGATGCATAAAAATTATCAACCAGGGATGGATTTAAGGTTTTGCCACTCTGGGCTAAAATTTAAATGCCGCCTTTTCAGATAAGCACTATCCCCTCCCCTTCAAAAAAATTGTATTTTTGAGAAACAATTTATTAAACTTTTTAGCTAAAATGTACTTTAGGGTGGAGTGAAAAAAACCATACTTCAGATTTTGACCAAATCCAAGGGGGTGGTTCATTTTGAGTTGGAGATGCATCCTAGAAAATTTTAGATTCCTATCTCAAAGAAAGAGGGATCTAAGGGTGCTCAAAATGAGGTCATTTTTGAAAAAAAAAAAACGCAGTTTTTTGCCTTTTTTGGGTTGACCACCTGCCTGGTTCGAGTACCTCGGCAATCCCACTGAAAAAGTGCAATTCATGTTTCTACACCTCCTCAGGTCATTGAACTCGAAATTGGATACCACTTATTGCCCTCTACGAGGGGGTCAAAAAGTTGCAGATGGCTGAAAAATCGAGATTTTTGAATTACAAAAAAATGAAATGACCTGAGATTGGTACCAAAACTGGATCTAAAGAGCTCCTATTGACGCAAAAAAATTATTTCGATTAAAAAATTGAAAAATTTTCCATTGCAGTCTTGCCAACTTTCGATTTTTGCAAAAATTGATTTTAACCATGAAAAATTAAGAAAATATTGATTTATTATAAAAATCGGAAATTGGCAAGATTGCGATGAAAATTTTTTAATTTTTTAATCGAAATAATTTTTCAATTTTTTTTTCAAAATTTTCCGTCCCAGAATTTTGCCGCTGTCCGCTGAGCCCCCCCCCCCTCCCGTAAATCTATACCTGGCATCAACGTAGTGAAAGATTTTCAATTTTGTTATTTTAATTCAATTTGAGTATTAGAAAAATAGGAATTGTCATCAGTGGCATATGGGGCCCTTAACACCCCCCCACCCTTGAAGACTGAAATAATAATTTTTTTAAATATTTCAGCTTTTAAATGTATCATTTCCAAAAAATTATGCCCTTTGACAAAATATTAGATATTTCTATATTCTACATAAAATCACATATTTTCTTTTCAACCTCTTCTTTAAATGACTGTCTGGCTACGTCATTGATTGTCATGTTGATTTTTAGCATAGAATATGCTTTTGAGATGATCAAACCTGCAAAAAACGACATAAAATTCGGTCACAAAAATTCGTCACGCTGACTTTTAGACGTTTTGTGAGACTTTTTTGGACTTGTAAAAATTTTCAGATTTCCACTGACTTTTTGGACTTGGAATATTTCAGAGATCTGGCTACTTTCAGACATTTTGTCAGGCTATTTCAGATTTTCTGCAGAACTTGAAAATTTCAGAAATTCTGAATTTTTCGATTTTGAAAATATTTATCAAGTTGTCAGTTGAATTTTCAACTTGGAAAAATTTAGATTGTTTCAAAATTTGATTTTTAGACATTTCACGAGGCATGATAACGTTGTGCTCGCTCGAGTGAAGCGAGGACGAAAATTTTTACCAAAAAAAAGCATTCAAAAGCTGAAATTTTATCACTTTTTTTCAAACGTATGCTTATCGCTCCTGAATAGAACGAACTTTCCTCAACTTAACTTTTTCGATTTTTCCTAGTTACCCAACTTTTTGCAGAATTTCCCGATTTTTTTTCATTCTCAACTTACTTGGGGTGAACCCCTCCACCGTCATCTCGCTTCGCTCGGGTAATGATTCTTCTGCTGCTTCTTAAAAAAGTTATATTTTATACCAAAAGTACAATTAAAATTTTTTTTTCTCAAATTCAAAGCATTTATATGTCAAATACCAAATTTCAAAAATTTTGGGAAAATCATAAGATTTAGAAAAAATTGATATGAAAAATTTGGGAACATTATTTGGGAAAATTTCAGCCCCCCTCCCCCTCCATTACACATCGCTTCGTCATGCCAATGTACTTGGCTAATTTTGGAGCACTGTTTGAAAACTATAAAATAAACTTACCTATCTGTAGATTTTTTTCATTCGTCATGTTTAAGGGAGTTATCGACTTTTGAGGATTTAATAACTTATTTATTCTTAATTTTTTTCCATCTGTCATATTTAAGGAGTTATTTCTCTTTTTGAAAACAGTTTATTAATCGAATTCGAGAGATTTTACACTTTTATAGCTAAATTTTAAAATGTGAAGTCTTATCAATAACGAATCGACGAAAAAAAAGTAGACATAATGTCTTATAATTACGTTGCGGACAACTTTTTCAGCCTAATTTTTACTTTGATGAATTCAGGGGTGTGTCAAAAACTCGAAAGAATGCAGAAAAGAATAACCAATTTCGAAAACAAATAAATTCAATCGATTATTTTACGATTTTAGTTTTGCCTCAATGTTTACCCATAGACGAGAAAAGTGAAGAAGACCTCATAAGTATAAGTTATAGATATTATGGCTTATTCTGCCAAACTGATAATTTTTATCAAGACGTAACCTGCACTTTTCACCTCCGTTTTGGTTTCATTTTTTCAGGAGTCAAATATATTTTTTTTAATGTTTCAAAAATATCTTTGGGGTGCCACGTAGATACATTTAAAAAACATACATACAGGCCTACAGATATACGTACAAAAGTTGAATGTCACGTTTTATTAGAAAATGAGGCTCAGAATAGGTTTCATTTTACAAATATCGGACCGAAAGCATCATTTATTAAAAACAGTGCAATAAACATTGCTGATAAGGAAATAAAATTTCGTAACAAAGCAATTAACTGTAGTTGTGCGCAAATGCAAAAAAATTGTAATAAAATCTTATGTTTTCTACTTAACGCCATTTTTTTTTTGCTTCCCGCGTACTTTAGCAACGACAATTCACTTCACTTATTCTGATGCTGGGATGATCTTAAGGGTTTGGGAGAGATTTTTATATCCTCTCGGCTCTCTTGCAATTGTCTCCAAAAAACTGGCAACGTTCAGAAGTAATGGGACAATTTTAGAAAAATTGGATAGAACATCTACACAAATTTTCCCTAGAAAATAAAATTTTTTGATCATGTATAGATACCTCTGTTTTAGGGTTTTAATCCTATAATTCTGATTTGAATTATTTGGCCGATCGCCGATGATGGGGGGGGGGGGGGGGGTCGAAAAAAAGTTGTGGTGAGACATCAAAAACCCGTAGAAAAAATTTGGATCTCTGATTCGAACCCTCATTTTGCGGATAGGTTCAAAATTTTTAAAATTTCAAAAATTCAAAAAAACATAATTTTTATTTTTTTTATTTTCAGCGAGTAGTCAGTTGTATTGTTAACATAAAAGAGTAAAAAAAATTCCCTGACTTTTTTTTAGGGGTGATGAGATGATTTTTGAACATGGCCAAAATGGTTGCGTTTTTAAGGTTATCTCGAAATCGCATTAAAAAACGAATTATATAGGTACGGTTTGATCGATACTAGGGGTTCGATTTTCACTTCAGGTGCACCCAGAATGAACCCCGACACTATTTTTCTTTTTAGGGGTTCTCAAATTTACTTCATTACACGAGTATTTCACAGCAATTTGAGAACTCCTAAAAAAGGAAAATGGTGTCGGGGTTCGTCGTGCATCCATTTAGAGTAAAAATGGAACCCCTAATATTGATCAAACTGTATGTAATTAGTTTTTTGATTCCATTCCGAAATATTTTCAAACACAACAATTTTGCCCTGGTACAGAAATCATCTGAACATTCCTAAAAAAAATCTGGAAAAATTGAGAATTTTTTTTACTTCTGTATTGTGATGCTTGCCCAAAAAAATTTTAAATCAATTTTTTTTTAATTTTTGAAAATTTTTTAATATTATTTAAATCTTATTTGCTGAGTGGGGGTTCAAGTCAAAGACCCAAATTTTTTCAGCGATCTTTTAAAGTCACTCCACAACTTTTTTTCAATCCTTCTTACAACTGTCCAAAAAAAGCCAAAAGAAGATCCACCCCATGATACTCTCTTGAATTATATATCTACCTACTTTTCTTCGATTTCATGGGCAGTTCATATGTCAGATATTTAAAAAATTTCTGGCGATATCTAACAAGGGAACCTTGTCAACTCGTCACGTTACCCCCGATCAAAGTGAAATTTGGCTCACCGAAAGGGCATGCCACTTAGACCTCATAACCACATTTTGAGCTGCCAAAGTTGATTTTTCGATTTTTTGTGAATTCTTAAAAATGGCATACAAAAATAGTAAATTTTGAGATGAGGTTCTGAAAATTGGTCTATATAAACTCGACCCTTCGAGTCGATTGCGGTCACTTTCAAAGTGATCTGGAGCTCCCAGCAAAAGTTATCTTTTCTTCAGCACACTGAAATCGCTCCAAAAATCGCTGTAATTATAACTTAGACAGCTAAAAATTGACATATTAATGCCATTTTCAAAAAGTCGCCAAAAATCGAAAAATTATTTTCGGCAGTTCAAAATTTGGTTATGAGGTCTGAGTGACAAACTCTTTCAGTGGGCCAAATTTCAGCTTGATCCGAGGTGACGTGTTGGCCAGGTTCCTTAGTAGGTAAAATTTCTTCATTTCTAAATAAATTGATCAGGAGATACTTGTGGTTAGATTCGGACAATTTATACGCCTAGCAATCCGCTAATGATAAAATTAAATTTCTGGTAGAATGCGAACCAACTTTTATCCTGAGCCATCCTAATCAATGATATTGGCAGAGTAAAATAAGTCTGATTGAGTTATAAAACAAAAATGAAAGGTACCTTGACACCCTGGTACACAGTCGTCGTTACCTATTGTTTGATTTACTACAACAGTATCACACATAGAGAAAAAGTTTTCACAACTCTGTCTACATTGGCATCAGCATCACCATCGAGTCATCAGCTCGGCATCGTATCTATATAATTCGATAGTTTTTTAAGGGTTGCTTTCGGGCCACCTCTGTATAGTATTAACCGATATACTCGTAGTCGTAGTCGTAGGTATGGACACGGTAGGTTAAACGAAGCCGAGAGTGAGACAATAAGTGTCATTCATAATACGATGTTTAAACGGCTCCAAATCGGGCTAACATATAAGGGAGTATCTACGGGATTTGTGTCGCGTGGGACGGAAAATATTTTCAGTTTGTTCAACGAAGCGAAAAGCGTGAGATTGCGGCGGGATGTGCCCCGTTACACATCCCTCCAAGTCGCCGCACCGCTTTCTTCGCCTTCACTCTTTCGCGTACGTATTTTGCGATACGTACGTCACACCGTCAGCGTTCTGCATTCTGTCGCCGCCGCTAAATACGCTATCGTAATGACCACGCTCGATGATGATCTTTCTATTCGAGTTACACGCGATGACAATGCTAATAATGTCGCCGACAACCGAGTTGTTCAGATTGTGAAAAAGGTGCTGTCGTTGACGTGGCCGATAACTTCTACGTATCGTGTGCTTTCGATAAAAATGCTCCGAACTTGATAAATGGTACGATCTATTTGACGTGAAATCATCCGGTTTAGTAGTATTAGTACATTATAGAGCCGCCCTTCGATGAATGCTTTTTCTTATTATGCTGGTTACTTTTATAGAGCCGTTGCCCGAATACCTATCTATATTTTTTACACGAGCTCGATTTCAGTGCGGTATGGTATGATATTCTACGTAAATGAATCAATGAATGAGTGAAAGAATGAATGTAGAGTTCGGGTCTCTTTCAGTCGGTAGTTTTAGCCAAATCGACAATTTTCGCTCATAGAATCCGCGTAGGTACTCGCATACCATACGTGTAGACGGCGGTGTAGTTACTTGCATGACAAAATATTTATGCCTATGCTGCGGAAAATTTTTTACCCGTTGGTATCAAGAATAGAAGAATAGACGAGATAACTTGACATACGTATCGAGTTTCAATAAATATCATATCAAGTGAACCGCAACCGCAATTCGCAGTTTCATCAGGTTGCAGTTACATATGCGTACAAATACATACGTCGAATAAATTTTATATAATCGAAATTCAAAAAATCAAGTCAATCTTGACATCTGAATACAAGATGTGGAGAAGGGGAAGGGGGAAGATGAGAAATTTTTCGACTGAAATTGTCGAGGCAAATCTAACCTATTTTTTTAGTTGAGCGGCTTGAACCGAAATAGTTTGGCAGTTTTTCATGATGATGATAACTGTTCTGTCAAGAATGCAATTTTTTGTTTGATATTTTCAGGCACCAAAATGAAGGTACATTTTTTTTTTAGTAAAATTGAGAAATTTTCTTATGGAATTTTTTTGCACAAAATTCATAAATGAAGGGGTTTTTTCTGAATTTTGAATTCAAGTCATATTCATGATCATTTCATTTCATTGTCTCTTGACAAGTTTTTTTTTTGAAATTTTCGTTTTGCGAAATAATTTTTTTTTTGGATAATTCAATTTTTTGTGGTTTTGTAAATTGTGTAGTGTATCTTACAACATGATTATTTTGAAGAAATTCAAATTTCAAAAATGGGATCTATGAGAAAATCGAAAGGGTTAAAATATGTTTCTCTTTATTGAGAGAAAACTTGCACAGATTTTCTGACTAATTTTTCAAACATGTTCTATGTTGGAAAAAGAAGAATATAATCCTGCGCATAATTCTGCAACAGTTTTTATTTGCAGATGAGTATAAATTTCATGCATAATGCTTATTAATTAGTAAAACTTCGTATTTTATGCGGAAAAAATCTCAAAATATGCGCATATTTGATATTTTATGCATTTTGAATGCTCAAAATATGCTAAAATATGCATTTTTGAGCACAAATATGCAAAAATCAATATGGATGTCTATGGAAACGATTTTTTGCATTGAAACCCCCAAACAATAAAAAATTGAAATGAAATAAAAAATCGAGTAGCAATACACAAAGACAGTTTTTATTCAAATTTGAACATTTTTCAGTGGCATTTTTCACAGTTTAGCAATTTTAGCAGCAAAAAAGTGGTCAAAAATCAAGTACTTTGGCTCGATTTTAGCAAAACCTCAAAGTATGCAAGAAAAAAGCGAAAACATGTTGAAATATGCTGAAAAAAATGCTCTTTTCACTCCTAAAATATCCAAAATATGCACTTTGGGTCGAAATATGCAAAATATGCAAACAGAAATTGAGCTCATTCGTCAGGAAATTTTATGAATCTTATAGATTCTTTAAAGTATTCCAAAGCTTTGTACATAACCTACGTGTATATCTCAAGCAATATAGATCTAGGCCTAGATGTTATACTTAACTTCTGGATAAATCTGATTGTATATGAATAGTCGATTTCGCATGCTTTGATAAGATCGAATTTCACATTTCACGGTTTCATAGTGTAGGTAACTTTTATGCCAAAGAGATTCAACCATATAATGGTCTTGTTTGAATGCACCTATCCTATCTGATTTGATACGATCACCATTTTGGAATATTGATCTCATCATGTGCTAAAAAACATACGTATACTTACAAACGGATTTAGTCATAAATAGAGCCCGGATTTTTCGGCACTAAGAGCCAATGAATTCGGCATTTAAATGTGTATTTTCGGCATTATTCGGCAAAAATGAAAAAAATGTGTTTTATCAAAACAAAAACCTGCATATTTTACAAAAACTGCACATTGTGATGCACCACTAAGCGCTTTTTCACATTTTCCTGTTTGAAGGTCATTCTACTGTCCGCTAAAAGCACCTTAAAGTTGGAAAAGGAGCATTCCATCTCCACTAAGATGAGAGGCCATAAGTGTTTGTGCTCAAAAAAAGTGAGCTCATGTCAAAAGGAAGGCAAATCATCAAAAAATAAATTGTTTTACATGCAGTTTCGGGTTTTCGGTATTTTTTCTGTTCTCGGCATTATTCGACAAAATAAAAATTGTTCCCCGGGCTCCCTAAGCTTTGAAACAAACTTGTATTTGATTTTCAGACATTCGCCCCTAATCAAAATGATTGCGCAAATGCCGATGGAATCCGGGATCTATGGTCATAAATATTTTTAAATGGTTGGTCCCTACTGAATCGCGCACTCCTCACTCAAGTTTTATACTTACTATATTATTTTCCCCATTCACACTCGAAAATTGATTCGTTATTCATAAGTTTAGCGTGCTAGAAATTACAAAAAGTAAATTTAAAACAGTTAAAATTTTTTTCAACTATTGAACAATTTCATAAAATTCAAACTTCTTTAAAAGTGCAGTGTTGTTTGCCACAAATTGCTGGCTACATAAACAATTGTCAACACAAGTGTACTAATTTGCCATTCATTCAATATCGTTTTATTTTGAATTTGGTATTGTTAGTAATCAAGTAGTCTGTATCGTTCCCAAAAATGTTATCAGAAAGTGAAGAAGACGCATTTGTAGATGTAAGTCCTATGAGTACGACTTTGTTTGATGTAGATACTGCTGCATCTGCAGTTTTAGGTGATTTTCACCTCCTCAATCACGTCAGTTATATCAAAAAGCATACGATGTTTTCCAAAAATGGAAGAGGTTGATGAAAGTTCCGGATGAAAAGGCTTTCGCTAAAGAAACTATTCTTGTTTATTTGAAAGAAATGTCGGAAACTAAAAACCCATCCACATTGTGGCGTAAGTACACAATGCTGAAGGCCACGATAAATCTGAACCATAATATTGATATTTCAAAATTTAAGAAAGTAATAACTTTCTTAAAAAGAAAAGGTGACGGATTTGAATGCATAAAGAATAGAAAAAAGTGAATGTTGAAATTTAGAGATTCACTATTCATCAGTTTTGAGTGTAAGAAATGAAACTTTATGGATGAGTGTGCAATAATATTTATTATTGCACACCTTGCACACTCGTCCATAAAGTTCCACTTCTCGCACGCTAAACTGGTAAATAATGAATCACTTTTCAGGTGGGTATGGGAAAAAACCTTAGACCATATATAACTAACGTGGACCGCGCTACCTGTGTAAAATAAAGGTGAGACACTGTTAAAGGAATACGCAAGGGAACGCTCTTGATTGGCTGATGATAACCACCTCTTTACTCCCCTTCGCTTATAGTGATAAACAACGCATTAGTTTAGCCAATCAGAATGTCGCTTCGATGGCTTATTCCTTTGCGGGTGTCTCACCGTTTTTATAACATTGACTCTTATGTAGATAGCGCGGTCCACGTTAGTTACATATGGTCTAAGGAAAAAACATATTATGTATCTGTGATCTCTGAGTGATTGGGTGTGATCAAATAATACCCTCATTTATTATTCTTCAGAGACGTTTCCTCATCATAATAGAATAGGTACCTTAAAAAACGTAGTTCTTCACATAACGTCTCGCGTACCTCCCTTTTTACTCTTTGTTTTTTAAAATTTGATTTCCAATCAAAATCATCTCATTCATCTGACAATAAATCCCGATGTCTTTAATTTGGCAAAAATCTACGAAAATTATCTACGACCTGTTGCTTGCAAAAACTGCCGAATGGACAAACGTTAATTCCCATTAACAACACGGTACTGGTAATGTTTACAAGTAAATTATTCAACGGTGCAAAAAACCATTAGTACCAAAGTTGTCCGTGCTCTAACACATCAAACTACCACAAAAACTTCACCCTTTTCTGTGTAAATAAATGCATTCATAATGAAGCTGTGAAATCCATAGCGAGATACTAGTGCATACCTACAGACTCCGACATACATCTTCGTCATCGTATAACATCTACTTGTGCAAATCGAAGTGTAGTTGCTCGGATGTAGTTTTTTTTTTTTATCTTAAAACGAAGCAGCACGTTATGTGTAGGGACTTAGATACGACGAAGGTCCACCAAGACGAAGGGACGAAAAAATATCGCAGCTTTTGCCTTTGTTCCCCATTATTGAAATAGAATCATTTGGCTGTAAGTAATGTGCTTTAAGGTTGCATGGACGGACACAGCTGACACATTATTAACAAACTGGATAGACGTTCACTCACACATGCAAAAACGCGTGTACCTACTCTAGCGTACATATTCAAAGCGAGCTACGTTCAATTTTTATGTATCAGGAAGGTTTCGTTTTTTAATCTGCGATATAAGGAACGTGTGCGATGTACGAGGGCGCCGTGAGGCCGAGGGAGGGACGTTATATTTACGCGGACTACCATTTGTAAAACTATTTTCAGCTCAACTTTGGAAAAAGTTTATTTGCGAACCGGTTCGAATGATAAATTAGTTCGACTCGGGTGAATCCGAATGAATGGCCGGAGTAACTTCACCGAAACACGAGTAATCGCCTCATCGGATGCTTAAAACGCTGGAAAGCTATTGACTTTACCATTATGTAACAATGATGCACGTTTATAACGAAAATATTAACTTTGCTTGATTACAATGTGTCGAACGCCAGTTACCTATACGCGTTCCCATTTCGATTTCGCATGCCGAGCGTTACTTCAATCCAAGTGGGCACGAGATCAAGAATACCTTGCTTCACCGAAGGATGTTATTGTTTCCTTTTCAAGTGCGTCGCCGCGATGTGGTATAAAAATAATGGTGACTTGTGCGCCTAAACAATGCCTCGGTGGAGGTTTGCTGGTTTGCAGAAATTATCGATCTATGGTGGAAATTTGTGAATCGATTGATGCTGAAAACAGCGAACCAACTGGTTTTCTTGATGAGGCGATGATTGATGATTTAATTCATATACGTACGTCGACAACGATCGATTAGAAGAAGAAATTTTACACGAAGTATTATTCGGTTTTGCGTTCTGCTTCAGATGAAATGAATCGAATCAGCGTATTTTTAAATGTCTGCGTTACTTCGTAGATTGTGGAATTTGCAAATATTTGAAATTTTTCTTCTACTATTTATCATAGCTCCATTCTCTTCAAAATTAAGTCTATGGAGCGTTTCTTAAAACGAGCTGAGTTATTTTTTTATTTTGTTGGCTCTTCAGTCTGTTATCTCTTTGCAATTTCAGCAAAAAGAACAAATACGAGTGTTCCCAGATTAGATGATTTATTGCCAATTGGATAACTTGAGAACCTATTTCTTTTATAATTTTCATTATTTTGAAGACTGAAAATTGAGCTTGGCGTCTAATCGTCAATTGGACAATTACAAATTTTTAAATTATTTTTTGAAGTCTTTGAAGTCTCCAAGAATGTACTCGGGAATTCATCATGCGAAGATAGATATGGCGGTCACTCCCTTGAAAAAATGAAATGTGAGTGTCCTTATATTTTGACCCCTGTTTTTAAGGGGCGTTGAAAAATTACAATTTTGGACATTTTTCATGTTTTTCAAAACATACCTATCTAAATTTTTTTTTCAGTTTTTTTGCAAACGAAATAGTTTCAACACTTGCATTTTTACTCAAAAGTCTCGTTTACGGTGATTTTTCTTCTTTACCACTTTTTTCAGGAACATTCATTTTCTACAATATTTTCTTCATTTTTGATAGTTTTTAAAAAGTTTTGAAGGGAACGATAATTATGAAAAATCGCCAAATCCGGGGTTTTGGGTTAAAATGTAGGCTGTGTACATATTGAAACAATTTTATTTGCAAAAAAAAGACAATTTTTTTAGATGTGTTTCGAAAAACATGAAAAATATCAAAAAATGTAATTTTGCAATGCACTCTAAAAACAGGGGGAAATGTGAAAAATCGCCAAAAATGGTCTTGTCAAGTAAATGTACCTACGTCGAGACCATTTTGCATGAAATTTAAAAAAAATTTTAAAAATCGGTTTTTTACGTTTTCTAGCACTTTTTTTTATAAAAGGGGGGCTCGCGGCACCAATTGAAATTCAGTTAGAAAAAAAATAAAAAATAAGGAATTATTTCCTCCATATGTGTAATTAATTAATGAGAGGTTATGAAAAAATTTCGAAAATATTCAAAATATGGACCACCTTATTACCCTCTACAAGGGGGTTGAAAAGTTGTAGATTGCTGAAAAATCGAGATTATTGAGTTACAAAAAAATGAAACACGTCAACATTTTGAGTCGGGCCTTCCCTCACCCCCTTAGAGTACCTCTTACTTTTTTTGTGAAATAACGTCAGTAATGGACTCGAGAGATCAAAAAATAATATTTTGGTACATCGCCTCAAAAACGGTTTCAACGATCTCAAAAACCTAAAGCAAGTTGAAATGTTTGGAATAATGTACTGGAATAGGCAAAAATAACGAGGTTTCATGTCAATGTTCAACTCAAAACTGAGAAATTTCCAGCAGTTGAAATGTTATAACCCAAAATGGGTCTTTCGACGTTGAATATCGAAGAAAAGAAATAGCGTTGAGTAAAAACATCCATATTTTTGGAAATTAGAGGCTTTGAGGTTTTTAAAAATGTATTTGATCTCATGAAATAATCAAAAGATTGTGCCCAGGCCAAAAAGACGATCGAAATATAAGCATTTCTTCAATTGACATTTTCCAAAAATTAATTTTTTTGAGATACCTATGACATTATTTCTTCGGATATGCGATTGGTATACATTGTCGTTAATTTGAGTGGAATAAAACACGAGAATGAGATTAGGCCGAAGTACAGGTGTCCTCGAAAATCTCATAATTTCGCCTTGAAAGTGTGAATTTCTTCGAAATATTCGTCGACTGAATCAATCATTCGTAATTTATCGCCGATCGTTACAAAATGCTGACGTATTTTTTGTCCAGAAAGAAATATCAAAGGGGAAACTCGACGTACGTCGCACTCGTCAGGTACCTACCTCGATCTACATATACGAGTATATCTGAAATATACCTAAACCAGAGCAAAATAAGCCCTCGAAATCTATTCAGTTGGATTTTACACCGTGAAACCGACATCTGCTATTACATGGTTGCGAATAAAAGTAAATTTAATCTGGTCGCGCGGTGGCTTTGAACAGATTACATATGTCATTTTGTCACGAATCGCTAGCTATGTTTTGATGTTTTCATTCACGACAAACTATCTCATTTTAGCTAACTTTTCTCAAATGCTTTTACGTCAGGTAACCGAGAACCTTTTCCCGTTCAAAATATCCGGTTCTTATTAGTTACCAAGCCACCTCTGGGTAAAATATGTACACGTAAGGTATGTGCGAGTACCTACGTTTTATTGTATTCTTGGCGGAAAATCATTTCGTTCGAGGCTCGTGCAAACATAAGAAGACAGATAAGTTACTACGAGCATTGTTTGCGAAAAGCGGATGTTAAGGTTTTATGACAAATCAGCAGAAAAATTACTTAGTTCGTTTGATTTTTTCATATTGCATTGTCGGGCGACAATGAGAATTTTACATGCTTGCCATTCTTCATCTGGTCGGTGGTTGTGTCGGAATAGTCTTTTTCGTAATTGATTAATTATACCTATTAACGTCTCCTTTTTCAAATTATTCGAGTGGTGCGACCCATGGATTATTATAATCATTACAGATGTGAGTATGAAACTTTTGTTTAATTTTTGGTATTTTAAAAAAAATCGTGGTGAAATTTTTGAATATTTTTTATGCTGGTGGATCTAGTTAATTTGAATCAATTTTGGAAGAAAAATGTTCGAAACCGGAATTAATCTAAAATTACGATTATTTATCGAGATGGTGATTTTTCTTCGTAAAACAGAATCATTTTATATCAATGAATTTAGTATTCCTGGTGCTTTTTTTTTTTTTGGAAATTAAACCAAATTCGTCGGTTGCGAAAAAAACATTGCTTTTTTGAAAAACTACCACTGTCTAAAGCTTCGCGTATGATAAACAAATAGCCAACTTTAGCTTAAAACAGAAAAAAACATCGCATAAAAATTCCACTTGTTTTGCCCTTCTCTTACGCCGAAATAAAAATGTCAAGTTAATGTTATGCAGAGAGGCGACGTTGTTTAAAGTGAAATTTGCATTAGGAACGTGAAATTTAGCGAATTGCGAATATAAATACGAGAAAAATGGCATTTTATGTAGGTTATATTTTAGGTTTTTAAGTTTGTATAATATTTCAAAATGTGGAAGAGTTATACTTTATTAAATAGAATAAGATCGGTTCACCCTTAGAACGAGCGGAATGGAATTTTCGGTATATAAGGGACAAAAACGTAGAAGTAATGTCGGATGTGTAGCAGGGAGTAAAACGTAAAGGCAAACAGTGGCGGAAGCGCTCATGCAGAAACTGCCGATAAGAGTATAGAGTTGGATTGCGAGAAGAGAATACAGAACAAGAAGAGGAGTTCGCCACGACGCAGAAAATAACAGAACAATATACACAGAAGGCCAAAATTTGCACTCAGAACAACACTCTGATGATAGTCACACCCCTCCGCCCCACCGCGATATCACTCTATTGTGTACCCTACCCTATCCCCTTTCGTGGGGGGCTGTTTTCGCTTCTGCTTGTTGTATTCTTTACAAACATCCACGTTTTCTCGTTTTCTGCACAAATCATTTCGATAGGTATCTTGCGCGAAATAATAACCTCGATGTCTCTACGAGGTGAACAATAAGTTGGCTTTTTTTTAGGCAGCGTTCTACAACTTAATAAGTATTTTTCAACGTGTTGAAATGAAATTTACAAAAATCAAAAGCTTTTAGCGAAATTCTTAAGTGTACTTTTTAAGGATTATATCGCGTTTGATGAAAAAGACCTAGTGAAAGTACTTATTCTTAAGTGAATACGTAAACAAAAAAAGCTGAACTTGTGAACCGTATGAGTTGATTTTGAAATCAACCCTTTTTTATATCTTTAAATGCCTATATAACTCTTTGCCGCCTTTGTCGCGTTGCTCATTGTGTTTTTTATTTCCATATCCATTGTATGTATTATTCCAACTACACCCTTCGAGTCTTCTAAATACCCAGTCGATTTTCCAAATCACTTTATTACGTATGGCATTGTAAATTTTGATAACTGTTTTAAACCGATATGTCGAACGGTGTTAATGAAATCCAAAGTCTTGGATTATGCGGATTTTTTAATAGATGGTACCTTTTCAGTTGAAACTCACCTATTTTAAATTATAGCCCCCTACGACCCCTGAAAGTGGCACTATGGAATCCCCAAAGTAGGGTCATTTTCATGCGAAGCACATTTTTTCGTATTTTACCCCTCCCCCTCCTCACAAAAAAATAATTCCAGCAATTTAGACCCAATACC